>SKCR01040106.1:0-59278 GCA_019454045.1 Zanthoxylum bungeanum | reverse complement strand
TTTTCAAGATCTCGAAAGCATGGTGGCATTCTTTGGTGAAGTGGAACGACACTTCTTTCTCTAGCAGATTGCATAATGGTTTAACAATCTTGGAGAAGTCTTTGATAAATCTCCTGTAAAATCCTGCATGCTGAGAAAACTTCGAATCCCTTTGACGGATGATGGTGGAGGTAGTTTATCTATTGTCTCGATCTCTGCTTTGTCTATCCTGATTCCCTTATGTGAGATCGGATGTCCCAAGACAATGCATTCATGCACCATGAAGTGGCATTTCTCCCAGTTGAGTATCAGGTTGGTATCTTCACATCTTTGTAATACTTGTTCCAGATTTTACAAGCAGTGGTCGAACGAGTCTCCAAATACTAAGAAGTCATCCATGAAGACTTTCATGTTTTGTTCTATCATGTCTGAAAAGATGGCCATCATACAGTGTTTAAATGTGGCAGGAGCATTACAAAGTCCAAATGGCATCATGCGGAAAGTAAAAGTACCATACATGCATGTAAAAGTGGTTTTCTCCTCATCTTCTGGGGCGATAGAAATCTGATTGTATCCTGAGTATCCATCCAGAAAACAGTAGAATTCATGTCATGCCAATCTGTCTAGCATCTGGTCAAAGAATGGTAGTGGGAAATGATCTTTCCGTGTGGCTTTGTTCAGTTTCATGTAGTCCATACACACTCTCCATCCAGTCACTGTCCTTGTTGGAATCATCTCGTTCTTTTCATTTGTGACTACAGTCATTCCTCCTTTCTTGGGTACACATTGCATATGACTCACCCAAGAGTTGTCAGAGATGGGGTAGATGATGCATGCATCCAACCATTTGATGATTTCTTTCTTCACTACTTCTTTCATGATTGGATTCAGTCTCCGTTGATGTTCCACTGTGGCTTTGTACTCGTCGTTCATCAGGATTTTGTGTATGCAAAATGATGGACTGATGCCTCGAATGTCTACTATGGTCCAACCAATCGCTTTCTTGTGCTCGCGTAGCACTCTCAATAACTTATATCCATGCACCCATGTTAACGACGAAGAAATAATCACAGGTAAATCAGGAGAGTTTTCCAAGTATGCATACCTGAGATGGTTCAGAAGTGGCTTTAGTTCCAGCTGCGGTGGTTCTTCAATAGAGGGTTTGATTCGCTCTTTTTTCGGTAGTTCCAAGTTTTCCAAATGTGGTTTCGATCTAAAGCGAGAGGCTCCATCAAGATAATTGATACATTCCAGAATCTCATCATCTAATTCTCTGTCAGTCTTATTGGTGATGCATGTTTCAAGTTTGTTAGTGGAAAGTTGTATTGCATCTGTGTTCTGGATGATATTATCTATTACATCAAGTCTGAAACATTCCTCCTCCTTTCGTCATTCGGGAATTTCATGGCTTTGAAAACATTGAATGTTACTTCTTGGTCCTGCACCCTCATGGTTAGTTCACATTTTTTGTACATCAATGATGGTTCAAACTCTAGCCAAGAATGGTCTTCCGAGGATGATGGGTGCGTCTTTGTCTTCTTCCATGTCAAGAACAATGAAATCTGCTGGGAAAATGAATTTGTCAACTTTGACCAGCACATCTTCCACTACCCCTCTCGGAAATATGAGTGATCTGTCAGCAAGTTGCAGAGTGACTGAGGTGGGCTTTGCTTATCCAAGCTACAGTATCCTGTAAATAGACAAATGCATCAAGTTAATACTAGCACTAAAATCACACAAAGCCTTACTGAAGTAATGTTCTCCTATGGTGCAAGGGATGGTGAAACTGCCAAGATCCTTCAACTTTGTGGGGAACTTCCTCTGAATGATGGCGTTGTATTCTTCTGTCAATGTTACCGTCTCGTAATCTCCCAATCTTCGCTTTCGTGACAGAATATCTTTCATGAATTTGACATAGCTGGGCATTTGTTCCAATGCTTATGCAAATGGAATGTTGATATGCAACTTTTTGAAGTTCTCCAGAAATCGAGCAAATTATTTGTCCAGTTTGTGTTTCTGGAAACGCTGAGGAAAAGGTAGAGGTGGAGTAAATCTTTCTTGATCATTTTCTTTTGCCTCTTTTTCCTCCATTTGTGGATCTGCTTCGTTGTTTTCTTTTGGAACTTCCTTAGTAGATGCCTTGATTCCAACATCTTTGTTGATTTCAGTGCCACTTTTCAAAATTATGGCTTGGCATTGCTCCTTCCCTATGTTCCTTGGATTTGGTTCTGTGTTGCTAGGAAGGGTACCTTGCGGTCTGTAACTCTAAGCATTGGCCAGTTGTCCCAATTGATTTTACAATACCTTTATAGAAGCTGATTGGCTTTGATTTAATGTTGTTTGGGATTGAAACATAGCATCATATTTGGCTTCTTGCTTTTTCATCTGGGCAAGCACTTCTGCTATTCATGGTTCTTTTTCATACTCCTGGTCTTTATTCTGCTGTTGAAATCTGGGTGGTGGATTGTTCATTTGCCCTGAAGTGTTGCTCCATGTGAAATTGGGATGATTAATCCAACCTAGGTTGTAGGTATTGGAATATTGATTGTTTCCATATCTGTTGAAATTGCTGACATAGTTCACAGTCTCATCTTGTTGGTTGTAAGATTATGCTTATGGTGCTCCTCTATATAGTGAACTTGTGGATCCAACATTAACTTACATGCTAAGAGTTTCCAAACATTTGCATATCTGATCCAGCTTGGCATTCATAGCTGTGTTGGTTCCTACTTCATGGATTTCTTCTATTCGATGGATCATGCTCCTCTCTGTTGGCCACAATGAATTGTTGTTAGCCATTTCTTAAATTAAGTCTCAGGTCTGATCTTCTCCTTTTTCCATTAAAGCTCCTCCAGCAGCAGCATCTATTGTGGTTCTCATTAGCCAGAAAGTCCATTGTAGAAGGTTTGGACTTGTAGCCACTTTACAATCTCATGGTGAGGACATTTTCGGAGAAATTCCTTGCATCTTTCTCATGCTTCGCAAATGGATTCTGAGTCATGTTGCCCAAAGGATGTGATGTCATTTCTCAATTTTTCTGTTCTGGCTGGTGGAAAGTATTTTGCAAGGAATTTGGTGGGAAGAGTGTTCCAAGTTGTGATGGAACCTGCTGGTAGTGAATGAAGCCAAGCATTAGCTCTGTCTTTCAAGGAATATGGGAACACACGTAGATGCATTGCTTCTTCTGCCGCTCGGTTGTAAATGAATGTGTCGCAAACTTCCAGGAAGTTACTGATGTGGGCATTAGGATCTTCAGTTGCACTTCCCCCTAACTGAATTGATTGATGTATCATCTGAATGCAAGTTTTGATGTCACACGCATTTGCTGGTAATGGAGGAATTACAATACATGATATGAAGCCATCAACCACCAGAATTGTTCTGTCTCGAATGGGAATTGGTGGTGCAACTTCCAAAGGTTCAAGTTATTGATTGTTCATGTTGATCAATGTTTCTTGATCTTCTCGTCTTTCCCTTCTTAGTTGTCTGGTGGTTCTTTCAATTTCAGGGTCAAGCGGACGGATTCTAAAGCTTCTGCTTCTTCACATGTAGTGTCTGAGAACCTGAAACACAAGAAAATAAAAATGATAAGTAAAAAAATTGATACAAGTAAGGTATCTAACCCCAAAATTAATAGTAAAAGATAAATAAGTCCCCGACAACAGCGCCAAAAATTTGATCGGTGGTAAACACACACGTAACGCAAGCGCACGTATCGCTCAAGTAGTATCAAATGTATCGATCTCACGAGTACTTAATACCTATGCTATCAATTTACGAAGCTAAATGTCTACATATATCTAATTGATTTAATTGTTGGTTTGATGGTGATTTTTATCTAAAACAAGTAAATAAAACACAACAAATGTAAATTTTAAGTTTTAAACAATGATATGAAAATATCCAAGGTTGTGAATCCTACCAATATCTTTCTAAAGATGAGTTGATTACCTTATGCTTGTGTAATATGTCAAATTATTAACCTGGAACACGAAGTTATGCAAAAGCCTCTTCCGATGGTCAGATGCAAACACCTAAAGTAACTCAATTAACTATATTCCTATGTTAATTAAAAAATTCTGAATTCATTAAGTTTAAGTTCCAATTATGGCTACTCCCGCCAGACAAGTATATTCCTATCTTGGAATGAAATCTCTACAGTGGGTATGAGATAGTAAGCTATTGAGTCTATGGCTAAACCTAAAATCCATTTTCCAAGTTCATTTTAAGTTTACCAAATCAATCTTATTAGTGGCCAATTAACAATAAGCATTAAGAACTAGACTCAATAAATAAACCATTACATTACACAAGACATAAAAAAGTCAAATTATTAGATCATTGATATTGGTTTTCATCACAACTCTAGACAACGTATTTAGTTAGACACATATGACTACTAAAGACATAAATAAATAAAACATCATGCAACTAATTGAAAATTAAAAAGGTAAAATTTTCAACAATGAAATAAAATGTTGGGGTTTGGAGATCCACTTTTATTACTTCAAATCTAGAAATCTCTCTTATTATAATATATAAATTTGTATGATATTACCAACCGACCATATTGGCGATATCCTGATTAAGTCAGATTTTAATTAATTCCAACCGACCATAAATGCGGTATCCAATTAAGTCAGGTTAAAATTTATTTAATTAAGTCCAACCGACCATAAATGCAATATCTCATTAAGTCAGATTTTAAGATAATTTATGTATTATAAAATAAGGGAGATTAATCTAAATTATAATAATAAAAGTTTCACATTCACCCCAGCAGAGAAATTACCTATTCATGCTTTTAGAGAAAACAATGAAAGATTTATTACTTAAATAAAAATTAAATACAAGAAAGCTGTAAATAAACAGGCAAGATACTCTCTTCTTAGTATGCTAAGGAAATTCCCCAGAAGAAAGTATAAAGAAAATCAAATGAAATCATCTTCTATTTATAGGGCTCCAAAATCGGGTTGCGTCGCGACGCATGAAGGCTTGGCGTCGCGACTCGCTCTACAGTAAATGGCGGCTGTCTGTAGGCTCAATTATTGGCTCGGCGTTGTGACGTGTGAAGGCTTGGCATCACGACTTTGACGTCATGATGACGTAAGTGATGACGCATGTCGGCAGACTGAATTATTATGCTGACGTCATGATGACGCGATGATAACGCAAGTGATGACGTGGTGATGACGAGTGTCGGCAGCTCAATAATTGAGGCGCATCGCGACTTAGAAGGCTTGCGCGTCGCGACTCATGAATTTCCAATTTTCTTTTTTCATTCATTTTTCACCGTTTTAGCCCCGATTTGATTCCAGCAAGTCCTGATATTTTATTTATCTACAAAATAACACAAAACACATCAAAATATTCACAAAACTCGAGAAACTATATAAAATATTAGGTAAAATGGGCGGTAAATATTGATATATTTTCCGCTTATCACTAGCCAAATGATCCCCGTGGTATATAGATGGAAACCTGGATGTAAGTTCTATAGTCGATACTGAATGAACGGTAATATAGTCCACACTCGGGATACAACTTCACGTACCATTTCATTTGGTTCATCATTGTTGTGTCTAAACGCATGCTCAATGTATTAGTTTATTGTCTTAGTTATTGGAATTGTCATCATTGTTTGTTTACTGTCTTAGTTCTCAAAACTGTTACTTTCACTTATTATTCATTTTACCAGTTTTACTCTTGTAATTGACCTTTTCATTTGGTCTATCACTGTTGTGTTTAAATGCAACGGCTTACATGAATTCAATCTTGTCTCACATTATAACTTGTAGGCCCATCAATGACAAAAAATATTTTATTGTGATAATAACGGAGTCATTACACAGGCTAAAGAGACGAGAGTGCATTCCAAATCTAAACACGTGAAAAAAAATATCGCGTGATTAGAGAAATTATCAAACTAAAAGACATAGTGATCTTAAAGGTTCAATGACAAGACAGCATAGCAGACCCGTTTACTAAGACCCTACCTCCATATGAGAGTTTGTTTGAAGTATCTGGATTGGCACTAAGCAAATGAGAGTTTGTTAGAGTATGTGCTTAGAGCGTCAATCTGAATAATGTATTATACAATATATTTTATTATTTATTAATAAAATAACTATATTTTCATTTTAATTTTGTAATGGTAATTATTATTGTGTAATTATCTCTTAGTACGTATCGGTTTAATATATATATAAATATATATTTATTTGATGAGAACGACAGTGACCTTAGAATAGTCATGTAGTAATACTGGACATTGGGTGTGGTCCGACATTGTGATAATATTACTATTATAAACTATGTTTACTATGACTCACATGTGATTCATAAAAGTTGGAAGTACACACCACCGCCAATAGGAATCTCCTCGAGACAAGTAACATATTTGATCCTTTGACTTATGATATCATTGATTTTATGTGTGATCCTCCACAATTTGATGTCATGTATGTCAGAGACTTTTCATGATTTGATCACTAGATGTTCGTTGGGTGTGGACCGATGCACTCGTTAATCAGTGTTTATTAAGATATGATCTGTCAGCCTGTATGTGTACATAAGAGGTTTATGTATCCATGTTAATAAGTCATGATTCTTAAGACTTTGGCCAAAACCAATCACTTAATGTTGATTACAGATACAACATAAATAATATTTTGATTAGTTGTACAGAATCGTGGACATGTCGACAATATGAGATATGCGCCTTGGAAACTTGACGATATAGTATATGTTTTTTAAGCACAACTCGGATAGCCTACGATGGAAGGATTGTTAAACATATATGATGACCTTGACTTGTATAGTTCGGAAAGGTCATTCGTGTTCTTCGCAATTTCGGAGGTGGTCGAATTACGTACATATGAGCTAGGCTCATATAACGAACGTGTCTGAACTTAGAGAATCCCACAAATTGAAGTGTACGTGTTGAGCACTTAGGTAGCCAATTATGTTTGATAATAAATAATATTTGATATAATCATCAATCAAAATTAATTGTTATTGGATAACATTAATTATTTACTAGACCAATTGAGATTAATTGGATTAATCCAATTTATTTAATGGTTAAATAAATAATCACATTAAGCTTCGTTGAAATTTTATAAATATCTCTACAATTGGAGGATATTTTGATAATTATAAAATATATAATAATAAGTGTACTTAACTTGATTTAATTTGATTAATCAAGTTTCTAGACAAAGTTGATTAGTTTACACCTAATATGTATATTTATACAAATTGGATTAAGGCAACCTAAAAGTTCATAAAAATTTTTATTAATTAAAAAGTAAAAGTTTGATTATAAACGACAAGCTTGAGTATTTTTTATTAAGCAATTAAGAAGTTAACATAAATATTTATGAGAGAAATTTTGGAAGTTCTCTATATTTTCAATAAAGAGAAGAAGATTAGATCTTTCATCCAATCTTGCTAGGTAAGTTTGATCTTCTCTAATAAGTTATGTTTTTTCATTAGTGATTTAATATAATTAGTGAATCATATGGTAATGTATTATGTATTTGATACATAATAATATAACTTGAAGTTCAAATTAGGTTGATAAATTATATATAGATGTTTCGGAATCATAGAACCACAATATGGTTGTAATTGTGTCAAATATTGCGCATGTTAGACACAAAACACAAAATTAAAGTTTTGAACTCTAGATAAAAGCTTGGAGCTATGGCTACCATTTTAGAATCACTTGACCACCTTTAAGTAACCTATAATTATTCTTGGGTTATTTCTTTGTGGGATTCTTGTTTGGTTTGTATTTTAGATTCATAATTTAGGCATATATGTATTTTGAATATATTTAAGTTCTGTAAAATATTTGATATTTTTTTATAAACATGATTTTGTTCTACAACTTGTGTTGATGTTAAAATTAGATTTTGGGTGTTTAAATTTTTTAGAGAAGATTAGTATCAACTAATCTTCACATATGTTTCTGAAATATACAAGTCGAGATCATCACATATGTTTAACAATCTTTTCGTCGTAGGCTATCCGAGTTATGTTTAGAAAATATAGAATACACGGTCAAGTTTCCGAGATGCACATCTCATTTCGACATGTCCATGATTCTTTACAACTGATGCAATCCACCCTAGATGATCGGTTTTGGCCAAAGTCCTTAAGAATCGTGACTTACACACATTGATACATAAACCCATTTATGGTACACATACGGGTCGCCAAATCCTATATTGATTCACACTTGATTAACGAGCGCATCGGTCCACACCTAACGAACATCTAGAGGCCAAACCATGAAAGATTTCTAACATACATGGCATCAAAGTGTGGAGGATCTTATACAAAATCAATATTATCCTATAGTCAAATGATCACATATGCTACTCGACTCGAGCAGATTCCCATTGATGGTGGTGTGTACTTCCAACTATTAGGAATCACCTGTGAGTCATTCAGTATTCGATCTAACCAATACCCACATGTTTATACGAGCTTTCAAAGCTCATGGTACATCTGGTTAAATTATTGGAACTCCAATTCCGATATACGACATGTGTTAGTCTTCTAGGTTATAAGAATTCGACCGTATTCCAAAACCAACATATATGAATATTTACTTTAATAATTGTTTACAATAGTAATATTTATCTCAATATTGGATCACCTAGTGTCCAGTATTAATACAAGACTATTCTAAGGTCGATGTCATTCTTAACATATTTATACATCAATCTAATATGCATAATGACAATACCATTAATAAGGTATGAAATGAAAATATAGTTATTTTATTAATAAATAATAAAATATAATGTACTATACATTATTCGGATTGGCGCTCTAAGCACCAACTCCAACACTTGGATGCTAGTATTTGTTGTGTCGTGTGGCACGTTCATTTCTCATTCTGTATTTCATGGCAACTGCCATGATTGGGCCTCCAAGACGTGATTCGCATCATGATAACTGCTAGGATTGTGTTTTGTCCCTCTCAATTGTGTGCCTACGTTTGTGTAACTTCTCTGTTTTGATTATTGTCTAATAAACAGAGCGATTTCACTATCAGGTCGCTTAGACGATTCAGCTGCTATGACGCTTCGACGATTCAACTGCTAGGGTGATTAGACAACTCGATTGTTGTGTTGTTTTTGCGATCTAGTCATTAAGCAGATAGAACGATTTAGCTGTCAATCTGTTAGGCCGATAAAACTTCTTCGTTCTTGGGCTGCTATCGATTTGTTGTAATTTTTTGTTGTCAACACTTACTTAACATAATTCCATAGGGATGACAATTTGGGTCAGGATTCGTTTATTTGTTCGTTTCGATTCGCTTTAAAGCGAATATGGGTTTGGAAAAATAGATTTGTTTAATAAATGGGTCGTTTTGATTCGATTCGTTTAATAAACGAATCGAATCTGAATTTAAGCTCATCAATTCGTTTATTCGTTTAGAATTCATTTATTAAACAAATCATAAACGAATCGAATTCCAATCGAATTCGTTTTATACCCGTTTAATTATATTACAAATTTACCCTTAACTTTTTTGAATATAAGTGTTTAACATGAAGGACATTTTAGTAATTACATATTTTAACCTAAAAAATTAACTATATAAGTAAAAATCTAAACCTAGACAGACTCAACTCAACCTAAACTATAATTACTCAGCCGCCTCTCTCAAATATCAGTCATCAAACGAATTCCAAACTCTCTCATATCTCAACTCATCGGCTTCATGCTCAAAAAAAAAAAAAAAACCTTTTGATAATCACAAGGGTTATTGAGCTGATTTTGCTTCAAAGTTTCATCCTTTTCTTTGTCATCATTATAATGGATATTAGAGAATACAAATTTCGATTCGTTAAATTTTGTATAAACGAATCGAATACGAATATTCATTTTTTAAACGAATATTAAATTCGATTCGATTCGTTTAATTTTATTTAAACGAATAAACGAATCGAATACGAATATTCATTTATTAAAAGAATCGAATATGAATCCTAATATCAAGATTCGTTTACTAAACGAATCGAATTCGATTAGTACATAATGATTCGATTCGTTTAGTATTCGTCACGAATTCGATTCGTTTATTCGTTTTATCACCCCTATAATTCCATGGCTATATGATTTATTTTTAATATTTAAGAAATTATTTAATTATACCACATAAGTTTAAAATAATTAATTAAACAATAAATAATAAGATAATAATTTATGGGAAATTAATGCATATTAGAGAATTTATACGTCTAATGATATAATTAAACAAATTATTATTAAAGGTTTGCTATAACTTTTCGAATAAAACTTCATTCAATTTTACTAGTAGAGCTTTTTTTATAAAAATAATAATAATAATAATAATAATAACTATTTCGTTGTGAATGATAAATTTTATTAAAAACTATACAATTATTTTATTGGATAATTGTTTTTAAGTTGTGTTATGAAATAAATGAAATAATGTTGTTAAATTAAATAAGGGTATTATAGAAAATTTAACCCTTTAAAAAAAGTTTTTCAAACTCTATTCCCAAATACTTTTGCTAGTAGAGACAAAATAACTTTTTTAATCTTCAAAAGCTATACTTAAAATACAACCAAACATCACCAATTATTATTTATTTTTTTTAAAATGTTTTTGGGTTAAAAAAATTATTTTACCTCTTCTACAAGTCATATCAAACAGGCACTAAATATGAAATTATTACAATTATTACGTAATCTGGACATGTTTGGAATTATGGTAAATTCTCAAATAATCTCTTATTTGAGAATCTACTCTTTAATTATGTCTGATTATTATTTATTTTGATGATTATAAGTGTAATAGGTTTAAAAGAATAATTCAAATAAATTATATTTAATTAAAAAAAGAATTTTATAATTCAAATATATTAGGGATTCTAAAATAAGTGATTATTTGATAATTCGCCTCAATTCCAAATATATTCGGTACTCCCTCTTAAACTTTAACTCATTAAATCTCTTAGATAACCTCGTCGAACGAGTACCATTCATCTTAAATGTTTGCAATGAATACATAGATCCCTTATCCACATGCACATCAACTTGTTTGCCACCTCTGTTGTAAGAAAATGTAACATAAAAATAAACATTAATGGTAGAAATACAAATTCTGAAATTAAATTAATAAAAATATAAAATAAGAACTGATAAAATACGAACACGAAACTGAGAATAAAATAGTGATACAAATTACAAAGGTTAAATTCGTGTACGAAAGAGAAAATCTATATATTTACACTGTCACTTAATCATTATTGAGCATCTATAAAAGAAATAATGATCTTTTTTAAATTATTCCTTTGTAAACATAGAGCTGATGAAATTAGGTGCTTTACTCAATTTCATTTCAACATTCCCTAAATAATTTCAAAAACTCAAAATTTAATTTTTAATATCAACACATATTAAAGAACACAATCATGTTTTTCAAAATATCAAATATTTTTATAAAAAAGATAAATTTATTTAAAACACGCACAATGAATCTAAAATACAAACCAAACAAGAATCTCACAATGAAATGACTCATGAACAATTCTAAGTCACTCAAAGATGGACAAGTGATTCTAAAATGATAGTTATAGCTACAAGCTTTTATCTCGAGTTCCAAATTTTAATTTTATATTTCATGTTCAACATGAACATATTTGATTCAATTATAAGAATATTGTGTTTATACTTCCAAAGCATCTAATTTTTTAATTTTTGGGTCTATTGTTATTTGTTATTTTACTTTGAATTATTTCTATAAGTTTTTCCATGATTTTTTTTATTTGTTGTGTTTTATAATGCAAACTCTGATTATTAGCTTTGACATAGTTACGATCAAGATTTCAAGTTCTATAAGAAAATTTAAGCTTAAATTGAATAAATTATATAAAATTTCATTAGAATTCATCCCAAAGAAAATTAAATGTTTTTTAAATTATTTATAACTATAAATATGTTTTCAAATTAGTAAGTAAGACGAGAAAAGAACTTTAATGTGAATTAGAAATCTTGAGAATTAATAGAAAAAATAAAGGATACATTAATATTAAGTGTAAATAAATCAATTATCTCATTTAAACTATAAAACCAATTCGATTAGATCATTTATAAGATTAATATTTAAAATCTTATTAATATTTTTGTTATTATATGAAATTATAGTTAAATATGTGTTCAATCCGCACAAAGTGCGGATCCAATACTAATAATAATAATAATTAATAGGATGTCGCAAAAGGCATACAGATAGTGCCACGTGTTTGCTTGAAAAAACGTGGCAGTCATATACGACCTGTCGTGTCAACTTCAGAAGATAAGGACGGGACACGTGATTGGTCATATACCATAAATAGGGGACACGTAAAGATCGTCCGTACAAAATCGCAATTCATTGAGAAGTCGGATTTTTTTGTTTGTTTTTTGTTTCTGGTACAGGGACCATCTTTATGTTTTGTCGGGACCTTCTTAATTTTATCTATAATCTGGTCGTGCGATAATGCCACGTGTCTTTCCCTATGTACTCGTGGCATCATCATAGCCCTTCTTGGTCCCACTATTCACGTGCAGGAACAAACTATTCTTTCTCATGTGTAATCCTACTTACAATTGCAACTAATTATCGAGTCTTATGGTACTCATTAAGAATTTATTTTATGAATGATTTAACATTATTTTTATTGGAAATGAAAAAATTATCAAAATATTAATTATTTTTTCTCTTTTTCCAATCAAAATTTTCCTTAAATAAAATATTATGCCACTCGTTAGTATTTCTCATATTTATTATATTAAACAACAGGAGTTGGGTTTTTTAAAATCAAACTCATTTACAACCGTTCAATGTACCATCAACAAATAAATATATAATATATATAATTGAATAAATATCATTCATTTGAACTTTTTTTTAATATTTTAACACGAATAACCAGACATTATTATGTTGTTACATTAGTGATGTTGTATTATAAATTCTAAAAAAATTCTTTTGTTACACACCTTGAAAAATTATTTGATGTTACCACACCACTCATACAATAATTTAATAATATTCTATCATGTGTGGTAAAATATTAAAATAATTATCATTATATAAATAGTAATTATATTTAACAAAACCACACACGTGTTTATTGATTGTTATCACAATATGTGTGTGTGAGCACAAATATATAATAAATAAACAATAAGAATTTATATCACAATCTTATAATTTGTCATCAAGGAACGTGGTTTGGTGATGTAGTGTTCATGATATCATCTTGAGATTCTGAATTCGAATTCAAGAAATACGTTTCTTGTAAAAACCTGAAACAGTCGGATATTTTATTTGCTCCGTTTAAATTCAGAAGATGTGATTTGGTGGTGGGATTTCTAACGATTTAAAAAAAAAAAAACAACATAACATACAATTTATTTAAAATAGATTCGCATATTTCACTCTAGTACTTACGGATTTGAACAACGTTTCTCTCAAAATACAACAACATTTCATTGAACTGAATTTATGAATGGTAACAGGGCTAGAACCTGGCTTTGCCATTCCCGGCCTTTTAGAATTTTTTTTATCTTACTTTTTTTTGAAAAAAATTAAGTTCGAAAACATTTTAATACTTAAAAATTGAAGGAAAAAAAATATGAATTTGAATGTTTTTAATGGTTATGGCTTAAAATTTAGCTATAAATGTATGTATTTCGAAATAAAATTAATATATTTAAATTTTTAAAAAATACTTTTTTAATTATTATTGGGTTTGGATCAAGTTTATGTTTTTAGGCCAAACCCGACCTAAAATCGGGCTCCATTATTTCCCTCAAACTGAGCTTTTTTACCTTTACTTTTTTGTTTCTATCTTTTTTTTTTTGGGGTCATGACTGAATCTAATCAGAACTCACTTAAAAAAAAAAAAAGTAAAAGAAGATTACCACACCTCAAAAAAAAAATAATAAATAAATAATAGAACAAGAAAATTTAATTTTGTAGTGGGTATCAAAATGAGATTGAGAGCCATCAATTTATAATACTTTCCGGAACCGAATCGTGACAGACTCGGCGGTTTTGGTTTCAGCTGAAAGAGGAATTGGAATCGAATCATACAATATACGGTTCAGTTCGATTCTGGTTCCCGATTCAGGAACTGATTCTATGAACCAGTTTCAGAACCGGAACCAAATTACAACTAAGAAGTTGACAAAATTTATTTTATTGTGTACATAATATAGAATTACAACTCACTATATAACAATTGTAATTAAAATTGAATTTAATTCCTAATCGGCTAATCGTTGTTAGCCGTTTCAGTCGTGGTTACTTGAGTTTTGTCGGTTAAGTCAAATAAATAATCATAACTCGCTATGATATTTTCTTGGATCCTACTCTTATCTTTGGACTAATCATTAAATAAATTGAATAAATTATTGAAAACTTGGAAGGTGAAAAAATGAATTTAGATGTGAAAAAAATTAATTAAAAAATAAAAATTTGAAGAACCGGTTCAGTTCATAAGGTCTGATTTTGGTTTGGTTCAAATTTATGTTCCGGTTCGGTTCAAATTTTGAAGAACTGAAACTGAACCGATCATTCAACGGTTCCGGTTCGATTCGGAATCGTCGAACCGTTGACCGATTCGATTCTCATTTTGATCTGATTCGGTTCTGATTTGATTTGTGATTCGGTTGTTACTCGATGGGGGGACACCATTCAAGTACTCTATTAAAATTGTGGTTACAAAACCTTTGAAATTCAACGGAGGCCATTAACACTCAGGTTACAAAACATTTCATTCACATTAAATAAATATTTAAAAAGTGATACCACATTAATTACTCATCAATGAATTACTCTTCCACCATATCATCCTTCCAACCAACAAAAATGAATTGAATTTGGTAGTTGAGGCTCATTAACAGATTCTAATTCAATTTTAATATAATATTGTACGTTACTTTTTTTTTTTTTGAAACGTTGGAAACCCCGCCACCAAACCACTCATTTTGGGCCGCGACGCAGGTAAAACCACCGGCTGTTCCAGGCTCTTACAAGAAGTGCACCCCCTGGATTCGAACCCAGAACCTCAAGGTGAGATCCTGGATCCTACACCACCAAGCCACACCCCTTGGGGACAATATTGTACGTTACGAATGAACTAAGAAATACAAACAAATTTTTGTTTAGATTTGCGTCTATAAATCTTAGTGTTGAAGTCCAGGCCTAAAAAATTCATTCAAAAAATTAATATTTTAAAATTATAATATTAAAATTAGTGATGATAAAATAAATTGACGAATCTAATTTGTGTTCCTAAATAAATCGAATCAAAATATGATAAATTCATATTCGATTAGTTTAATAAACGAAAATTAATATCAAAATTTGTATTTGATTCAAATACTAAACGAGTATTCATTTAGTTATGATATGATGTAAAGCATAATTACCATAATTTAATTAATTAATTTTTCATAAACATATATATATATATATAACGTAATTAAAAGATTTACTAAAAATGATCCACTAAATCCTGACAATATTATTTTTTTCTTCTCAAATCTTAACTGAAAAGGGAAATTGACAAAACTAGTCAAAAAAAATTTACCATTTGCCAAAATGAGCCACAACGTTTATATTTTGTGAAAATATTCAATTTCACTGAAGTGGACTTCAAAAAATCCCTCTTTTCTGAAGTCTACCTCGTATTCTCTGAAGCCCTATTTTTTTAATTTTTTCCATTTGAAACTTCAAAGATCCGAAGAATTCCTTTGGATCTCCACAAGTCTTTTGGAGATCTGAAGTCAATTTTTCGGATCTCTAAAGTTTTTATTAATTTAGTTTATTTATTTATTTGTTTACAAAATATATGATTTGTAGTTTTACTTATTTATTTTTATATACAATATAATATATGATTTGTAATTTATTTTTTGTTTTTGTTTTTTTGTTTTTGCTTTTTGAGACTTATATGTAAAAATCACATCTATAAATAAAATAAAAACGGTTAACTATACATCAAAATGAAAATAATATTAAAAACAAACTCATCATCAAATAATGTCAACAAATACATCATCAGCTTGAGGATCTCTATCAGCTGATATCCTATTCAAAAGCTTTAACACTTCATCTAATTTACACTCCCATTCCCTTATGTCGATCTTCTATTCTCTGCAGGCGACATCCATAGTCTTCGTCGATCCTCGATCATCGTCTGAGCTCCTCAATCAAAATAACGCGATCACATAACAAATTCACTATTGGGATCACCACCAACTACATGATGAGAAGCGTGAGATTGACCAGTGCCATCTAAGCCTACTGAAGGGTGATGAGGAGGAGAATGATCAACATGTGACGACACGGTTTTGCATAGCACAGTGACATATCAAATAGATAAATAAAATAATTAGATGAATGAATCACTTTGTCGCACGAATATATAAGTCATTTTATTAAACCAATCATGAAAACATCATCTGCATATGTGCAATATAGGCTCCTCTGTCGTAAGAATCTCTGGTTAATGGTTGTCAGACGCTCGAAAAAGGTCACATCGTCATCAAATAAAATTGAGCTCGAAATGCTGCCAAGAGCCGAGTGAAAACAATGTCAAGGGGAATTCCCGTCTTACTATGGGCATCATGAACTTGAAACCAATGGCTTATAATAATGGCTCATATCCACATACTACGACCTTGTAGAAATAAAATAAAATAAATTTTGGAATTGTCTAGTATAAAATAATAAATTAATTTAATTAGTATAATATTCTATTACCTGAAAGTATGCAGTCTAGCAAGACGATGTCTTAAATATTGACTCGTCTGCGTGACCGATACGCTGCACGATGATCAACTGAATAACATCATGTATAAGTCGAATTCCTAGTTTGATGTGCCTCTGCTTCAACACGTATAATCGATCATCATAAAATAAGGAGCGCTCATGTTTCGTGAGCCTCGGTCCCACCACCCTATCCATGATAGCTCTGTGATCAAACCATGCTTTGTATTGCTAGCCATCATAGAGGCCAAAGTGCATATCATCAACAATCAGACATCCCAATACCTCACATATTAGGTCAAATGTAATATCCAACATCTGCCCGAACAACCAAGTCGAAAACTGAAATGGGTACTTCCGGATCGATTCTCGGTCGATGTTACCGATGAACATCTGACATAATCGACCATACATCGGGCATCTAAAATAAAAAGATTGTCCAATCCCATCACGCGCAATAGGTTGATTTGTCCATATCCGGCAATATTTTCTATATCTACTGCATATACCCCAACAATAGGTCGTGTTCTTCATACATTCCGTTATCAACTAAATGCATCATCACTGGGGAAGTAATAAGGAACAAGATCAGCCATTAACTTCGAAAAATAGTTCGGAAATCTTAAGAAATTCGGAGAGAACTTCGAAAATCCTAATAAACTTCGGAGACAACTTCGGAAATCCAAAGTACTTCGGAGACAATTTCGGATATCCTAAAAAATAATAGATAACTTTGAGATTTTTTATCGTATTCTGTTCACTTCAGAGACCTAGGCTATTTATATTTTGCAACTTCGGAGATCCTAAGCGTTTACTTTAGATCTCCTAAAAATATTAAAACTTAGGAGATCCAAAGTCAATTCTTCGGATTTTCGAATTTTCAAATAAAAAAAATAAGACTTCAGAGACAACGGGGTAGACCTCGTAGAAGATGGATTCTCTGAAGTCTACTTGGGAGAAGTTTGCTATTTTCGCACAACACAAATGTTGTAGCTCGTTTTGGAAAATTATTAAAAAAAAAAATTGGATAGTTTTGTTAATTTTCACAATTGAAAAATAACAACTAGCAAAATGAAAGAAATAAACAAATTATAAATAAATCAGTGAGCTCAAATTAACATTTCATTCGTCTATTATTAATTAATTTATTAAACGAATCAATTTTTTCAAATTAATATATTCTTTAATACGAATCAAATCGAATAAATGAATTTTTTACCGTCATTAGTTGAAATCCAGCATAAAAAAGGCCATCCAAAAGATTCAAGTTCTGGGGGAAAAAAACACAATAACAACACACGATAAAATTTAAACACTCGACTCAAAGTGAGCCTAATGATTTGCAACTTCTTAATGATTTTGATCATATAATAGTCCAAATATAAAATGTTTCTTTTAAAAAAATTATTGTTTTCTTTTTAATTGTTTCAAATGAAAAATGAAAAGAAATGACAAATGAGGTGATGTGTTTCTGGGACGTGGTATTTTTGAGCAGAAGTGATTTTGGAACGGTTGATAATTATTTCGGTTTTAAAATTTTGTCAAAATTAATTAATATCACAGACAGAAATTTTATTTTTTAAATATATAATTTTATTTTTTCATAATTCCATTTATAAATAAAAATCACATTTTAAAAACTCTCAATAAATTCAAAACAATTTTGGAAGTCCTCGATGATAATTAGGATGAGTGGTCTTCAAATGGCGTGACTTGGTGGTGTACGGTTCAAGATTTCACCTTGAGGTCCTGGATTTGAATCCAGAGAGTACGTTTATTGTAAGAACCATGAATTTTACTTGCTCCGCTTAAATCCAAAATGGACGATTTGACGGTAAGATTTCCGACGATTTAAAAAAAAATTAAGATGGGTGAGGACTCCTTAATACCTCACTGAGGACGAAAATTATATTATGTGCCGGGTGTATATGCCATCTCTCTCACAGTAGGCGGGCTCCACAACTATATGGGATCCACCTACTGTGAGAGAGATGACATATACACCCGGCACATGATATACCAGCTCTAGTGGATGACATTCAACTTACCAACCAAATACCATGCGGCTGGTCACTCATCCTGTGCATGATTGTTTTTATCTTTCTATCCAGAATAATTGGCATGATTTGATGTGGTTCTTGAAATTATTAAATGTTCCACAATTTATTCAAATTCATTTGTTTGCTTTTGTACTCACAAGAAGAGACGTCCACTAAAACACGATAATAAGAGTTTTGAATCATCAATTTACACCCTTACATAAAATAATTTAGAGTCTCTGCGATGTGCGGATTTATTTTGATTTGATATATTATATGGTGTGTATGATATAATTGTTAATTTATGATTCTATTTAGTTATAAGTATTAATTTAACATAAAATTGAATGTTGGGTTGTTGTGTACAAAAATTGTTATTTTGGTCCATTACTATGTGTTCGGTTGAACCGAAGACGTATTAAAAAAGCGTTTACTCTTGTGAAAATAATAACATGAATAAATAAATAATTTCAAGATTTCATATGCATATGGAATTGAATTGCAGATTTCATAATTACATCGGAATTTAAACTAGGTAGATGAATATATAAAAATGACTTCACAAGCAGAATGATATACATAAATTGGAGAACAAACACTAATCCACATTAGGGTGTGAACCACTTAGTGCAATATCATGAATGATACATACACACTAAAATTCAACTCAGACGATAAATAAACTAAAAAAAAATCAACCCATAAACAAACATAATGGAAAAAAAATATTTTAAAATTACATTGTCTTGAGAAAATAAATCATTCGAATAATGATTTCTTTGTAAACAAACAAATCATTAGAAAAAAAATAATTTAAAATTATATTACTTTGAGGGAGATTGTGATCAGATAAGGTAACAAAAGCCAAGACCAAATAGAGATATAAGGATTGTGTTTAGGTTATGGTGGTTATATAAGTGAAGACAACTATAATTGACCTCATAGTCCGACTTTGTTTCTATACCAATATGACTGTTTCGCCTTTCTTTTTGAAACATGTAGCATTACATCTCTTAATTTTCACTCAGAACGTTATTGAAAACTAGGATTTCACAATCAATTAAGATTATATGCATCTCAATAGTCAAGCGAGCATTCATTAGTAATCCCCCAAATAAAGAGATAAATAGATATAGATATTATAATGATATATAGATAAAATTATACAATTAAATTTATTTTTAGAATTTACGTGATAAATTGCAAAAAAAAAAAAAGGAAAAAAAAAATGACAATATATGAGATAAAGGAACAAAATCATTGGCTCATACACAAAATACAAGTTGATTAAATGAATTTTCCACCTCAAAGCTTAATTAAAACTGAAAAATTTAGAAGGACGCAAAATATACATTTGATATTTTATGTGTTTAATAATTAATCTTATTAAATGAATTTCTCCAAAATATTGAATTATCCATAAAATATTTAATAATTACATTATGAGAGTTAAATATTCTCCTCAAATTAAGGAGAGAATAGCATCTTGCTAAGATTGAATGGGAAGAAAGTATTTTTATAATATTGAATGTAATATGATATAATGATGATGTGAAATCTCCCTCCAATAATGCACATCATTTTCAAAATGAACATGGTCTCAATGTTTTGATTAAAAAAAAAATAATATATTAATATTTATATTAGATATTAAATATAAAATAGATTGATTTGTGATGAGCGGAAAATATATCAATATTTACCGCCCATTTTACTTAATATTTTGTTTAGTTTCTCAGGTTTGATGAACGTTTTGATGTGTTTAGTTTATTTTGCAGATAAAATAATATTGGGACACAGTGTGAAATCATTATAGGACGAAATGTGGGTCAAATAAGGGCAAACATTGGACTTGACATATTAATTTGGAGATTGGAAACTTGAAATGGCGTTTTAACGAATTGCAGTTTTGGAAATTCCAATTTTACACATTTGTCGTATTTTGGGCATAAATTTTTACTCCGATATCGGATTGAGCTGATTCAAGTTCTAGATTAAAGAAGACTCAAAGATCTACAACTTTGAAAGACGAAATAATTTCGAATTCTGATATTTCATGCCTGAAATTGATGAACCATCCAAAAGTGTGTTGTGTATAATTATTAAAGTCATTTTCAATCATTTTCAATCATCACAAAATAGATTGATTTGTGATGAGCGGAAAATATATCAATATTTACCGCCCATTTTACTTAATATTTTGTTTAGTTTCTCAGGTTTGATGAACGTTTTGATGTGTTTTAGTTTATTTTGCAGATAAAATAATATTGGGACACAGTGAAATCATTTAGGACGAAATGTGGGTCAAATAAGGGCAAACATTGGACTTGACATATTAATTTTGGAGATTGGAAACTTGAAATGGCGTTTTAACGAATTGCAGTTTTGGAAATTCCAATTTTACACATTTGTCGTATTTTGGGCATAAATTTTTACTCCGATATCGGATTGAGCTGATTCAAGTTCTAGATTAAAGAAGACTCAAAGATCTACAACTTTGAAAGACGAAATAATTTCGAATTCTGAATATTTCATGCCTGAAATTGATGAACCATCCAAAAGTGTGTTGTGTATAATTATTAAAGTCATTTTCAATCATTTTCAAAGAAAAAAATAATAATAAATAAATAATAAAAATTATCAAATCACCACCAAACATAATAAGCAATTAGTGGAGCAATTAATAATGGATTTGGTGGAGCAATTAGTGGAGCAATTAATAATGGATTTGGTGGATGATTTGATGGGGCAAAATTTTGCCTATAATATCAAGCCATTTCATTTGTAAATTCATACTTTCTTCTAAGGAATTCCTTAAGAATACTAAGAAGATTGTATCTTGTTTGTTTATTTACAGCTTTCAGTAATTAATTTCCGCTTTCGCACTTTCTTTTCTTTACTTTTCAGTTTTTACTTTCCGCAATTTACTTTTACGCACAGTACTTTTCTTTCTTTAATTTTCAGTTTTTACTTTTCAGTAATGAGGAGGTAACTCCCCTTTGCTGGGGTACAATGTAAAACTGTTATTACTAATATTTAGATTAATCTCCCTTAATTATAATATATAAACTAGTTAAAACCTGACTTAACGAGGATACCGCCTTATTGGTCGGTTGGTAATTTTTTAAATTGATTTTAACCTGACTAAACTGGATACCGCCTGATTGGTCGGTTGGTAATTAATTATTAATTTGACTTAATCTGCATACCGCCTATATGACTCGTTGGTAATTATCATGCAAAGTTAATATATTATATTAAGTGAGATATCTAAAATAGAAGTAATAAATGTGGATCATTTTACCTCAACATTTTCTTTTATTGTACTTTTACTTTATTTACTTTTCAGCAATTTACTTTTCAGCATTTACTTTTCAGCAATTTACTTTTCAGCATTTACTTTTCAGTAATTTACTTTTCAGCATTTACTTTTCAGCATTTAATTTTCAGTATTTAATTTCAGCATTTACTTTTCGTCATTTACTTTTCAGCATTTTACTTTATGTCTTTTATTTTATTTAAGTTTTTACTAACCCTAGTTATGTGTCGTAACTAAGTTAGTTATTTTGGGTTGTGATGAATTCTAATATCACCGGTTTATAAGGGGTTATTTTATAGTTTGGGTAATTTAAAGGTTTACTTATTAAGTCTTAAGTTTAATGCTTCTTGTTAATTCGCCACTAATAAGATTGATCTGGTAAATCTAAAATAAACTTGACAAATGAATTTTAGGTTTCAACCTTAGACGTAATAGCCCACGATCTTCATTGAGGATATATAACCCTTTAATAGATTTCCTTACAGGATAGACATATACTTGTCGGGCGGGGGTAGCCATAATTGGAACTTAAACTTAATGAATCCAGGTAATTTGGTTGACATAGACATATGGTTCAATTGGGTTATACTGGGTATTTGAGTCTGACCATTGACAGAGGCTTTCGCATAATTTAGTGTTCCAGGTTAGTAAACCGATATATTACACAAAAATGAAATAGTCACTTCATCTTTAAAATGATATTGGAAGATTCACAACCCTAGATAGTTTCCTAATATTGAATTTTCTTAAACCTACTTTCGCGCAAATTTTATTTACTTATTTTTAAATTCAAAATCATCACCATTTCAAATCAATCATCAACCTGTTAGATAATAGTAATCATTTGACCTCATAAAATTAATAGATTAGGTATTAAGTCCTCGTGGGATCGATACTTTTATACTACTTGAATGATACGTGCGCTTGCGTTATACGCGTGTGATTACGCACTGGTCAATTTTTTGGCGCCGTTGTCGGTGACTTATTTATCTTTCACTATTAATTTTGAGGTTAGATACCTTTACTTGAATCTATTTTTTTACTTATTATTTCTGTTTTCTTGTGTTTCAGGTTCTCAGAAACTACATGAGACGAACCAGAAGCTTTGAACTCCGACCGTTTGACCCGGAAATTAAAAGAACCATCAGAAAGTTGAGAAGGGAAAGACGAGAAGGCCAAGAAGCTTTAGTCAACATGGAACCTGAACCTTTGGAAGTTGCACCACCGATTCCCATTCGAGACAGAACCATTCCGGTGGTTGACGGACTCATTTCTTGTATTGTACTTCCTCCCTTATCAGCAAATACGGGTGACATCAAAACATGCATCCAGATGATTCAGCAGTCAGTACAGTTTGGGGGAAATACAACTGAAGATCCTAATACCCACATCAGTAACTTCGTGGAAGTTTGCGGCACTTTGAATTACAACATAGCATCATAATAAGCAATGAGATTGTAAGTTTTTCCATATTCCTTGAAAGACAGAGCAAAAACTTGGCTATATTCACTACCAGCAGGTTCCATCACAACTTGGAACACTTTAGCCACCAAATTCCTTGCAAAGTACTTTCCACCAGCCAGAACAACAAAACTGAGAAATGACATCATATCTTTTGTACAACAAGATTCATTTTCCCTCTGTAAAGCTTGGGAAAGATTCAAAGATTTACTCCGGAAATGTCCTCACAATGAGATTGCAAAATGGCTACAAGTCCAAACCTTCTACAATGGACTTTCTGAAATAATGAGAACCACAATTGATGCTGCTGATGGATGAGCTTTAATGGAAAAGAGAGAAGATCAAGCCTGGGACTTAATTGAAGAAATGACCAACAACAACTCATTGTGGCCAACAGAAAGGAGCTTGATTCAATGAATTGCTGGAATTTATGAAATTAGAGCCAACATTGCAGTAAATACCAAGCTGGATCAGATTTACAAAAATCTGGAAACTCTCAGCATGCAAGTTAATACTGGATCCACAAGTTCACCATATGTAGGAGCACCAGAGCCAAACCAATATAAAGAGACAGTGAATTATGTCAACAATTTCAACAGACAGTGGAACAATACATATTCCAACACCTACAACCCATGGTGGAGGAATCATCCCAATTTCGCATGGAGCAACAATTCAGGGCAAAAGAACAATCCCCCACCGGGATTCCAGCAACAGAACAAATGCCAGGAACATGAAAAAGAACCAGGAATAATAGAAGTGCTGGCCCAGTTGAAGAAGCAAGAAGCAAAATACGATGCTTTAGCAGCTATGGTTCAAAATCAAGTAGCATTGAATCAAAGTCATTTAGCCTCTATTAAAGCACTGGAAAATCAAATGGGACAACTGGCCAATGCTCAGAGTTACAGGCCGCCAGGTAATCTTCCTAGCAACACAGAGCCAAATCCAAGGAACATGGGAATGAGCAATGTCATGCCATCATGTTAAAAAACGATACTGAAATCAACAAAGATGTTGGAATCAAGGCAACAATTGAAGATATTCCAAAAGAAACAAAGCAATAGATGGAGGAAAAATAAGCAAAGGAAAAAGAACAGATCACTCCACCTCCACAATTTCCTCAGCGTCTTCAGAAAAACAAACTGGACAAGCAGTTTGCTCGTTTCCTGGAGGTGTTCAAAAAACTGCACATCAACATTCCATTTGCAGAAGCCTTTGAACAAATGCCCAGCTATGTCAAATTCATGAAAGATAATCTTTCACGAAAACATAGATTGGGAGACTACGAGACAGTGGCATTGACGGAAGAATGTAGTGCCATCATTCAAAGGAAACTTCCCCCGAAGTTGAAAGATCATGGCAGTTTCACCATTCCATGCATCATAGGAGAACATAAATTGGTGAGGATTTATGTGATTTAGGTGCAAGTGTTAACTTGATGCCTTTTTCTATTTTCAGGAAACTACAGATTGAAGAAACAATGCCCACTTCAGTCTCTCTACAACTTGCTAATAGAACGCTCGTATTTCCAAGAGGCGTAGTTGATGATGTGCTGGTCAAGGTTGACAAATTCATTTTCCCAGCAGATTTTATTGTCCTTGATATAGAGGAAGATGCAACGTGCCAATCATCTTTGGGAGACCATTCTTGGCTACAGGTCGAACCATTATTGATGTACAAAAAAAAGAATTAACCATGAGGGTACAAGAACAAGAAGTAACATTCAATGTATTCAAGGCCATAAATTTCCCAGAAGATGAAAAGAATGAGGAATGTTTCAGACTTGATGTGATACACATTACCATTCAGAACTCCAATGCAATGCAAAGTTCTACTGACAAACTTAAAACATGTCAATTGCCTGTGGAGCCTGAAGATAAAGCGTCTTTTGCACTGAAAAAAACAATTCTTGCACTACAAGCAACAAAAGAGAAAAAGCTCCACCAACTCAACGAATCGGAGGAATTTCACAATCAGCCTTTTGAGGATGCCAAATTATACAAAGAAAATGCAAGGAAAAGACATGATGAGAAGTTAGTGCGCATACAACCGGAACCAATGCAGAAGGTACCTTTAAACAAATCAATGGTGAAATTCTTCCCATTAAAGCCAAAATCACGGTGGTCAGGTCCATTTGTGATCACCAAGGTTTTACCAGACAGAGCCGTTGAGATATATGATCTCGACTCCAACAAAACATTCAAGGTTAAAAACAAGCGTGTCAAGCATTACTTGGGAGAATAATTTGAGCGACAAAGAGAAAGTGTCACACTTTTAGATCCAGCCTAACGTTCGAGAAGTCACGTCTAGCTGTCGACGTTAAACTTAGCGCTAGTAGGGAGGCAACCCATGCAATTTGTGTATATATTGTGATTTGGTGTGATTTAATTTTGTGTGTTTAGTTTTTACAGATTAAGACATTTCATGATGGAAGAAGTTCTCGCAAATCTTCACAAGTAATTTCCTTCTCTCCCTCAAAACTCTCTGATGAAAGTCTACAAAGCTCGCTTAGAACGGATGAGATTACTAACGATCCATGGTGTTCCTAATGATATTCGTTGGGTAATTGAAGCACGGGTCCGATTGGTAGGTGAGTCTTCTGACTCTTTTATTTCACATCTGTCTGGTTTTGGAAGAAACACCTATGCAAAGAAACGTAGAGCTAAGCAAATCGGTGTTTGTTACAAATGTGCACGCTGGAATTGTAATACTCGTTGTCGTTCTTTAGGAATGGTGTCTGATAATCGCGAAGAAAAAATTAAATTCATTAAAGATGGCTTGAGTAAGGAGTATGTAGATAATATATCTTCGACTCTTGAGACGCATCCCAGTGGATATGTTCATATAGCCATTCGCAAATTGCATACACAATTCCAAAAAGAAAGACAACAGTTAAGTCTTGAGAATCTCACTAAAAAAGACCATGTTTGCAAATTTATAAGAAAATTGGATGGGAAGCTTGTCCCTGACGCATAGACGTCAATCAAGCCGCTACTTTTCTTGTACATATTATATCTCTTTGTCTTTTCCTAATAATTGTGATTTGGTTTGTTGTTTTCTTTTACTTTCTCCGACAGGATCCAGACCTTTTTTACTATCACGATTTATTTTACTGTTAACTAATAATTGTCATTTGCCAGGTACTAGTGCTATTATTTTACTCACCCTTTTCAGGTATTATAAATTCAACTCATCATTGCACTTTTGAAGACATCTAGAGTAAAACATGGAAGCCACTTCAAGAAGACGAGTTGAAAACATATGTGTGTTTTGCGGTACTAGTGTTGGTGTTAAGCCACAATACGTAGAGGCAGCACATGAATTAGGTCGAGTCTTAGCTGCAAGGAATATGCACTTAGTATATGACGGAGGCAACCTTGGACTTATGAGGATTATTTCAAAAGCTGTATAGGAGGGAGGCAGTCACGTTTTAGGAATCATCCCAAAACCTTTGGCAGAGACGAATCTTATTGGACCATCAAACTGAGAGGAACTTATTGTGCCAGGTATGTCCGAACGACTAGTGGAAATGATTAATCGTGCTGATGCATTTATTGCTTTGCCATGTGACTTGGGTACATTGGAGGAAATTTTTACAGTGTTATCTTGGGCGAACCTGAACATACACCAGAAACCGCTTGGACTGTACAACGTTGAAGGATTTTATGATTTTCTTTGTATGTTTCTTGATGATGCCCAGAGAAATGGGTTTGTGTCAAAACCTTTAAAAGAACTCCCCTTCACTGCCAGAACTGCTCCGGATCTAATTGACCAAATCTTAGCCTATGAACCACAAATTGACTCTATCATTTCATAGATAAATTGGTCTGAGGACGATCGTGGTAAGAGGCGTCGGATTAATCTGGATCTTAACCTTTAACTTTTCGTGTAGAGTTTCAATTAACCAGATACTATCTTCTAAACTCTTCTTCTACTGTTTAAGACATTGGGGACAATGTCTCATTTAGGTTTGGGGAGGAAATTAGTTGATTAGTATATTATTTTTAGTTGTTTTTATTTTTAGGCCAAAATTTTTCGAAAAATACAAAAAAAAATTGAAATTTTTTAAAAAATTACAAAAATATTTTGCATTTTTTGTTTTTATTTTGACTAAAAATATGAAATTGGTAAGAGATAGCTGAGTAAAGAATTTCCACTCATGAGACGTATCTCAAACCTATTTCGGAACAAGTTAATTTTTGTTTATTTCATTTTAAATTATTTAATTTATGAATTCTCCATAATACTGACTAAAATGGATCTTCATATGCTCAGTTGGCAGGTATTATCAACATGCATGGTAACATACGGACATTAGTTATAATTGAAAAGTTTGTAATATTTAGTGCTATAGATTAATTGGAGAAAGCATCTCAAAAAGTGATGGAGTAAAAAAAATGTCTGAGGTTCGAGTTATTATGTCTGTAAGGGTGTTTTAACACCTAGTGCCCAAAAACCAAATGGTTTGGGAGTCACTGGCCCAAAGCTCGCTACATGGATCAATGATGTTGCATAAATATATATATATCTGAAGTCTGAGTAATTAAGTCTGTAGGGGTGTCTTAACACCTGGTGCCCTAAAGCCAACTGATTTGGGAGCCACCGACCCAACACTCGCTGCATAGATGAAATATATTGTATATAAATAAAAAAATCGAAAATCAAAGAAAAAAATCAGAAAAATCAGAAAAATTATTCCATTACTGAAAAAATGTGGGAATTCTGATAAAACTTCAGGACAAAAATATTATTCTCTTATCAACTGTACTTGTGACTGTTGTGGGCAAAAATGAGTTGATTAATATTTTGTCGGTTGTGCATATGGAGAATGGTAAATATAATCAGAGAATTTACTTATTCAGTAATTTAGAAAGAAAGAAAACAACTAGTAACTTGGAGTAGAAGTTTCACCTGATTAGTCACTAACTTCTTTATTCTCTTTTCTCTTGTCTTTTTATTTTTGTGTGCATTAGTTTTATTATCTTTTTACTTTTTTAAAACGTTTGTGGGTATCATTGTTGTAAGCCCTCATGAGACTATAACTCGTCCACTATAGACACCTAGAGGTTTAAAGGCTTGTTGCATATGCTAAATGCAACCGTGATCCATACGAAAGTGGCTTAGTTTAATTTTAATTGTTTCTTGTATTTTATTTTATTTTTTTTGCTCGTGGACTAGCAAAATGTTAGGTTTGGAGGTGTGATAAGCGGAAAATATATCAATATTTACCGCCCCTTTTATTTAATATTTTGTTTAGTTTCTCGGGTTTGATGAACATTTTGATGTGTTTTAGTTTATTTTGCAGATAAAATACTATTGGGATACAATGAAATCATTTAGGACGAAATATGGGTCAAATAAGGGCAAAAATTGGACTTGACATATTAATTTTGGAGATTGGAAACTTGAAAGGGCGTTTTAATGAAGTGCAGATTTGGAAATTCCAATTTTGCGCATCTGTCGTATTTTGGGCATAACTATTTACTTCGATATCGGATTGAGCTGATTCAAGTTCCAGATTAAAGAAGACTCAAAGATCTACAACTTTGAAAGACAAAATAATTTTGAATTCTGAAGATGTCATGCCCTAAATGGATGAACCATCCCGAAGTGTGTTGTGTGTAATTATTAAAATCATTTTCAAAGCAAAAAAATAAATTAATAAATAAATAATAAAAATTATCAAATCACCACCAAACATGATAAGCAATTAGTGGAGCAATTAATAATGGATTTGGTGGAGCAATTAATAATAGATTTGGTGGATGATTTGATGGGGGCCAAATTTTGCCTATAAATACTAGGGGTGAGCAAAACCGGAACCTACCCGGAAAAAATCGGTTCCTAACTAAGTGGAATCGGAACCTACCTAATTAAATAGGGTACCATATTATTCGGTTCCAATTCGATTCCGGTCCGGTTCCGGTCCGATTCCGAATTACCCTATTTATATAACTTTGGCAAACTTTAAAAATTGAATCTGCAAAAAAAAAACTATATAATGCATAAACAAATCATACTTGCCCAGTTGCCAATAGACAAGAAATGAAGAAAACACTAAAACAGAATGCATAAAAATCAATAAATAATGTAACTGCAAGTCTGCAATTTTAAAAACAGAAGTGATTCAACCTCAAAAATGAGTTATGATGGCAGATGGCAGATGAAATTGCAAATGGGTTTTAGCCTTTAGGGTTGCTGCTTCTTGATGTTAATTTATGCTGCAAAAAAAAATGATGTCGTTTTATCTAATCAAGTATCAAATTCGGTTCAATATTCGAGTATCAATACGGGTATCGAATCCGGTTCTAAATTCGATTCCAGTTCCGAACTGGAACCGAAACATGACCAATTAAAAATCAGTTCCATGTATTTGGAATCGGAACCGGACCGGTTCAAACCGGTTCCAGTTCCAAACTCGGATTTTCGGTCCGATTCTAACCGGTTACGTCCGGAACCAGTGCTCACCCCTAATAAATACAAAGCCATTTCATTTGTAAATTCATATTTTCTTCTAAGGAATTCCTTAAGAATACTAAAATGATTGTATCTTGTTTGTTTATTTACAGCTTTCAGTAATTAATTTCCGCTTTCACACTTTCTTTTCTTTACTTTTCAGTTTTTACTTTCCGCAATTTACTTTTACGCACAGTACTTTTCTTTCTTTAATATTCAGTTTTTACTTTTCAGTAATGAAGAGGTAACTCTCATTTGCTGGGGTAAAAAGTAAAACTTTTATTACTAATATTTAGATTAATCTCCATTAATTATAATATATAAACTAGTTAAAACCTGACTTAACGATGATACTGCATTATTGGTCGGTTGTTAATTATTTAAATTGGTTTTAACCTGACTAAACTGAATACCGCCTGATTGGTCGGTTGGTAATTAATTATTAATTTGACTTAATCTGGATACCGCCTATATGGCTGGTGGGTAATTATCATGCAAAGTTAATATATTATATTAAGGGAGATATCTAAAATAGAAGTAATAAAAGTGGATCATTTTACCTCAGCATTTTCTTTTATTGTACTTTTACTTTATTTACTTTTCAGCAATTTACTTTCAGCATTTACTTTTCAGCAATTTATTTTCACCAATTTACTTTCAGCATTTACTTTTCAGTAATTTACTTTCAGCGTTTACTTTTCAGTATTTAATTTCAGCATTTACTTTCCGTCATTTACTTTTCAGCATTTACTTTATGTCTTTTATTTTATTTAAGTTTTTACTAACCCTAGATATGTGTCGTAACTAAGTTAGTTATTTGGGGTTGTGATGAATTCTAATATCACCGGTTTATAAGGGGTTATTTTATAGTTTGAGTAATTTAAAGGTTTACTTATTAAGTCTTAAGCTTAATGCTTCTTGTTAATTGGCCACTAATAAGATTGATCTAGTAAATCTAAAATAAACTTGACAAATAAATTTTAGGTTTCAACCTTAGACTTAATAGCCCACGATCTTCCTTGAAGATATATAACCCTTTAATAGATTTCCTTACAGGATAGACATATACTTATCGGGTGGGGGTAGCCATAATTGGAACTTAAACTTAATGAATCCAGGTAATTTGGTTGACATAGAAATATGGTTCAATTGGGTTATACTGGGTATTTGAGTCTGACCATCGACAGAGGCTTTCGCATAATTTAGTGTTCCAGGTTAGTAAACCGATATATTACACAAAAATGAAATAACCACTTCATCTTTAAAATGATATTGGAAGATTCACAACCCTAGATAGTTTCCTAATATTGAATTTTCTTAAACCTACTTTCGCACAAATTTTATTTACTTGTTTTTAAATTCAAAATCATCACCATTTCAAATCAATCAATCAACCTGTTAGATAATAGTAATCATTTGACCTCATAAAATTAATAGATTAGGTATTAAGTCCTCGTGGGATCGATACTTATATTTATAACATTAAGATATTTAATCGAGTTAATTTCAATTAATCCAACCTCTTACTTCACGAAAATTATATTATGTACCGGGTGTATATGACATCTGTGAGAGAGATGACATATACACCCGACACATGATATACCATATCCTTACTTCATAGAAGTAGAACAACGATAAACAGCTCAAGAATGCAAAAGTTAGTAATTTATAATAGAATTAGTTAATTAATTAATTTTTTATTATGGAGTAATACTCGATACATTATTCAGAACGTGTCATTAATTTTTCTTTTAATTAACAAAGCTTTAGTAGGACCGTTAAGGACGAGCAGTTTAATCGAAAATCTATATCAAATTATTCTATGACTCATGCGATTTGTGATTAATCGAAAATAATTGATGATTAATCGAAAATGATAAAATTGATATTTTATATGATTGTGAATATAAAAAAAAATTATCTTCAAAATCCTTCAAAAATCACTAAAAATCATTCATTTATGATTAAAAAAATTAAATAATCTAAAAGTTTTTAGTTAATTCAATATGAATAGAGATAATTTTGATATAATTATATAAAAAAAAAAAGTATCACTATTTAAGAAAATATAATAAATTAATGATACTTATGTTATTATTTCAATAATAGTTCTTTTAAATAGAAGCATAATATCACTCTTCTTCATTGTTTCTAAATGAATCATTTTCTTTTTCACCCAAAATCATTAATTAAAACTCTAAAAAAATTTAATTTTAGTTTTATTTTTTTTAAATCTTTAAAAATAAATATAATTGAAAAAAAGAACTCGATGACGCAGTGGCGAAGCCAGAAATTCAACACATGAGGAGCTAAGTTAAAAAGTTCAACAAAAAAAGTACTAAAATTTTAAACTTCATTGATATATTTTCATTCAATACATTTACAATTGTCCTCGACGAGCTTTCATATTTTGAAAACGTTGGATAATTACTTCATTATCAATATTACAAAAAATATCATTTTCTATGTATACTACTAGACTATCATTCAACCATTGATCTCCCATCCGATTTTGCAATCGATTTTTCACAAAATGCGTAGTTGAAAGTGGAAATATAAATACTAATGTCACCAATAAATAAACTAATGGAAACACTTTATCTTTTCCAGTTTCAACCATTCTTCTTGCAAGCTCACCAATCACTTTCAATCTTGAAAAATCATTATCATAACCAACATCCATAATATAAACTTCAAGCTGAATTTCAAGTGCCATGAGATCTATTGAAGAAAAATCATTTGGATAAAATTCAACAAGGCGCAATAGTTTTTGTTTATCAAAAGCTGCAAACAAGTCATTTGGGCATAGACATGCCAAACAAATGAGCAACTCAGTGTTCATCTCATTGAAGCGGTTGTTTAATTCTTGAAGTTGCATGTCCAAAACTGCATAAAATAACTCAACACGAAAACAATGTGTATTTGTGATCTTTTGACCCTTGCGTTGTGATCTCCCATTAGTCAAAAAAATATCATCCATATTAGGAAGATCAATGTCATGATTCTCACAATAGGAAGAAACTTCACCAAGTAAAGAGTCCCATCCATTTTCTATCATGTTTTGCAAGTTTCGCCTATACACTCCAATTAATTTTATGGCATTCACAATGTCTTGGTCTTTTTTTTTTGTAATGCTTGGGATAACTCATATGCAAATCCAAGTATTCTTTTCATCAAGAATAAACTAAAAATAAACTCAAATGAATGCATGAATTTCAGTAATGTTGTAGCTTGAAATCTTTGTTCAGAATTTCCCTCATTCGAAATAATTTCAAGCATATTAGTAATAGATGAAAACATACTAATTATGCTTAATAACGTACCATAATATGAGCCCCAACGTGTATCAGCAAGACGTTTCAAAGTTATTTCTTGATTTAAACCTCGTCCACTTGAAATCTCATAACTATTAAGTGCTTTAATGACTACACGAGCATGTTCTTCTTGAAGAATATCACGACGTTTTGTTGAAGCTCCAACAACATTGACTAACATAGTAATTAAATTGAAGAGAGAATTAACGTCTTCATTCTTTTTTGCCACAGAAATAAGAACCAATTGAAGTTGATGGGCAAATAAATTAATAAAATAAGCACATTTATTATCCTCTAAAATGAGTGCTTTAAGGCCATTGAACTCGCCTCGCATATTACTAGCTTCATCATACCATTGCCCACGCAGCCTAGACATACTCAATCCATGCTTAGAAAATAGTTTGTCAAGTGCCTTTTTTAGTGAAAGAGTTGTAGTACTAGTAACATGTTCAATACCGATAAAACGCTCAACCACATAGCCATTTTTATCCACATAACGCAAAACGACAGCCATTTGTTCCTTTGATGATATATCACGAGACTCATCAACAAGAATAGAAAACAAAACATCATTAATCTCTCTAATAATAATATTGGTAGTTTCAACTGAAACACAAGTTACAATAATATGGGTTTTATTAGGGTTTAAGTCTTTCTGTGATACTGATTGTAGTAATGATGATTAACAAAAAAAAAAAAAAAAGATACATGCTTCAACTTTCTTCTTCAGTCACGCTTGCTGTGAAGATGAAGGGAAAAAATAACAGGGGCTGCCGGGCTGGTAGATTTCAACTTTGAAAAAATAACAAATTTTTTTTTATGTTTGTTAAATTTTTTTGGGCCCAGCAGGGGAGCCTCCGCCCCTGCGATGACGTGTAGTAGGATATTGACTAGGGGCACTAATGTAACACTGCAAAAAAATTTCCCTTGGCACTAGAGGTGGCCATGGTTCCAGAACCGAATCGAATCGTTTGGTTTTATGGTTTCAGGTTACTGGAACCATAACCGAACCGGTTCAATACCTGTTCGGTTATGATTTCAGTTTTTGGAACCGCATAACCGAACTGAAAAATTTGGTTTGGTTCTGGTTCGGTTGTCTATTTTTTAAGAGAAAAAATTAAAAAAAAAATTGGTTCGGTTCTGGTTCGGGACCGGAACCGAATCGGAATCGAACCAGACCTTAAGATTATAGTTCCAAATTTTATGGAACCGTAACTGAATCATTTGGGAGTTCGGTTCGGTTCCGGTTTTGAAACCGGAACCATGGCAGGATCTACTTGGCACCATAAGAGTTCTAGAATGCACTGGAAGGAAACAAGTTAAGAATCGTTTGCAATGACCAAAAAGGACTTGCGAACGTGGCGCAAATAAAATGGGCATTTCCTGAGAAGTTGATTTAGGATCCTTCCTCTCTGACATATTAACATGTGATATCATATTATAATTGAATTTTAATTATCTAATATATATGGCACTTTTTTTTGTTTTGAAACGTTAAAAATTACATCATCAAAATCACATAATTCGAACTTAAATAAAATAGATAAAATCATCAGCTGTCATAGATTCTTATAAAAAAATGTACTACATGAACTCAAATTCAAAATCTAACAATTAAGTATTAAATTTTTTATTACCAAATCATCCTCGAACATATCACATGTCATTAGATAGAGATAGACTTGTATATGAGGACTTGTATATGAGGGAGGTGGTATATCATGTGTCGGGCGTATATGTCACCTCTCTCACAGCAGGCAGGCCCACATAATTGTGAGACTCGTCTGCTGTGAGAGAGATGACATATACGTCCGACACATAATATACTTTTCGATATATGAGGACATACAGATGACGCAATTAAAGGGACAATTTCCAAGAAGTTGAATTAGGATCTTTCTATTTTTTTCCTCTCCGATATGACATATGAAAGATTTATATAAGACGGATATACAGATGATATAATATGTTACTTCACTAATAATTTGATGTTGTGTATATATTGTAAATTCAAAATTAATCAATAATAAAAAAAAATATTGATTAACATATATAATATATTTATTAACGGAATCCATTTAATATATCTTATATAAATTTATTTTCATTCGATAATAATACTTGAAAAAATAAAAAATATTATCCTTATTGCCCGAAGTTTGGTCAGTGAGCAGTGACCATACAGCCAGGTGTTTGGAGCAAAGCAACCATAAGATTTAAATTTTATTTTCTTTTTCTGTCAACATTGAGATTTGAGAAGATAATATTGTTTCCATTAAAGTTGGCAGAGATTTTGATGCGTGTCCTCAAATGCACTCATCTCTTTCTTTCACATGGGGTGCCTTCATTACTAATCCTAGTTAATCTACACGTGTATTATACATTCACATGGGGTGCTTCATTTTTTTTTTATAAAGAAATTCACCCCAAATCATCCCACCAAAATTTAAAGGAAACATTATTATAAATTCTTTAAATATTAAATTTAGATGAAGGAGAGTCATGTCCCTTGGGTGATCCTCCAATTTAGAAGAACATACTTCTAGGCTCTAAATGATGCATAAAATGGGTATAACCCTTAGGAGAGTTGTACCTCAAACCAAATGGTGTCTTACTCTTTCATGCCTTTATATAGAAGCCATCATGTTCATTCTAAAAATCGATCCAGTACAAAAGTCTCATTCATTTTGTTTTAGAGTCCGAGAGAGTTTTCACCATTATCCTAGTTCAAGATCTTGTTAAGGAGTGCCACTTGAACAAGAAGAATCCAAGTAATCATGGGAGGACGTTAGCCACAAATCCGTAGAGCACCGAGACAGGACTAATAAGTTCTTAAGGACATATGCAACTCGACTTGAACTACATTTTTCGTCAGTTTTCCAGGTTTTTCTTATTCTTTAAGATTTTAGGATTTATGTCTAAGTTGACATATTAGTATAGATCTGAATTTGTGTTCTGATTTGATTTGTTTAATACATGTTGATTTCGTTTAATGACACATTTCTCCAACAAACATATAAAACAATAACAATAAGGATTAATCACGAATCTTTATTCTATATAAATCTCTAGAAGCTTAACACCATCCTCTCTTTTAGGCTATCCATGTAAGTATGATGAGCATTCATTATTTATTTTTAATTTTCGCATGAGCATCTTCAATCATAATTTCTAACATTTCACTTTTCATATTTTTCAATTCATCCATAAATTTTATTTTTAAAATAAAATAAAAAACCAATTAAAAGTGGGTAACTTAAAACTTTTATTTTATGATTTCGTATCTCAACTATCTATGATTGATTAGTCTAGGAAATGAAAGACTTAATGGTTAAGTTTTGATTAATTATCCAAGACTTGGACAGTTAATCATAACATCAATTAAAGACAATTGTAGGCATTGATTATCGGCAAGTTATGACTTTTATTGGAGTACTAAAATCGTAGTTGGTCGGTTGGTAATTAATTATTAATTTGACTTAATCTGGATACCGCCTATATGGCTGGTTGGTAATTATCATGCAAAGTTAATATATTATATTAAGGGAGATATCTAAAATAGAAGTAATAAAAGTGGATCATTTTACCTCAGTATTTTCTTTTATTGTACTTTTACTTTATTTACTTTTCAGCAATTTACTTTTAGCAATTTACTTTCAGCATTTACCTTTCAGTAATTTACTTTCAGCATTTACTTTTCAGCATTAACTGAAAAGTAAAGAAAAGAAAGTGTGAAAGCGGAAATTAATTACTGAAAGTTGTAAATAAACAAACAAGATACAATCTTCTTAGTATTCTTAAGGAATTCCTTAGAAGAAACTATGAATTTACAAATGAAATAGCTTGGTATTTATAGGCAAAATTTTGCCTCCATCAAATCATCCACCAAATCCATTATTAATTGCTCCACTAATTGCTCCACCAAATCCATTATTAATTGTTCCACTAATTGCTTATCATGTTTGGTGGTGATTTGATAATTTTTATTATTTATTTATTAATTTATTTTTTGCTTTGAAAATGACTTTAATAATTACACACAACACACTTCTGGATGGTTCATCAATTTCGGGCATGAAATATTCAGAATTAGAAATTATTTTGTCTTTAAAAGTTGTAGATCTTTGAGTATTCTTTAATTTGGAACTTGAATCAGCTCAATCCGATATCGGAGTAAAAGGTTATGCCCAAAATACAACAGATGCGCAAAATTGGAATTTCCAAAACTGCACTTCGTTGAAACGCCCTTTCAAGTTTCCAATCTCCAAAATTAATATGTCAAGTCCAATTTTTGCCCTTATTTGACCCACATTTCGTCCTAAATGATTTTATTGTGTCCCAATATTATTTTATCTGCAAAATAAACTAAAACACATCAAAATGTTCATCAAACCCGAGAAACTAAACAAAATATTAAGTAAAAGGGGCGGTAAATATTGATATATTTTCCGTTCATCAGTAGTCTAAAGAGGTTCAAGCCACATAAGAAGGAGATAGTATTTCATGATTCGGGGGTATATGTCATCTCTCTCATAATAGTTGGGTCTCACATATGATGTGCTCATTGGGGCGAAGTCAAGAGATTATATGAGGGTTTTTTTTAATTTTTTTTTAAAGAGTTTAATTTATAAATTTAGAATGATATCTTTATTATTTATTTAATATTAATGATTAGGGAAAAAAATTGAGGGAATTCGACTGATCCTCTAATTTACAAAAGACTTCGCCCATGTGCATTGGTCATTGAATTATATTTGTTTCTCAAAGAAAATATTCAATGCTTAATAGGCGTATTCAATTTTGGTTTTATTATTTGATTGTTGAAGACTATCTTGAAGTGGAATTTGGGGATTTTTAAAACACATTAGTCTTTTGCCATGTATTGTATTTTTGTCTATTTTCTTGATCATCTTATTAAAATGAGGGCATTCTTATTGGAACCTCATTATAACACATACAAGGAGATTCCTATAAGGAAGTCATCATTTTAATAATGAAGGAAAAAACCTATGTATTATAATCATCTTCTATTTTAAGAATGTAAGAACAAATGTAGATCGTTAATAATATAAGAATAAATGTAGATCATTAATAATATAACAATAAATATATAATCGGTAAATAGAATTGATCAAATATGAAACAAACAAAATTGAAGTTGTGAATAAAATTTAGATACTGAGATAAAATCTGAGGCCTGTGTAGCATACAGTGTCCTTAAAACAAATCTGCCTCATACTGTTAGTGCTTAGGTTTATTTCGGTATTTGTTTCTCAAAATAAAACGAGAACGAAATATCTTTGGCGCACAACCAAGTTATTTCCTGCGAACTTCTAATATGTTTGAACTCTTTCCATAAAAACCGAACACAACTATGATGACACAACGTCAAAACAAAATAAGAGAATATAAGATGGTGCAGTTGTCTGATACATGTTATCTATATAGAACTCTAAGGATGAACCCATATATAGCAATTCTTGGGAAATTCGAAAAGTTATAATCATCATATAACTTTTCAAATTCATAAATGTCGAATTTAATTATTGTCATTAATTTGATAATTAATTAACTATAACTTTTCAATTCATAACTTGCATATTTAATTCTAGTAATTAATTTGTTAATTAATTCTATCAATTAATCCAGCTGTTACAAGCAATTGGAGAGTAAAAAATTATAAGAAAATTACAAAGCGTGGTTAATATCGAATCTGACCCGATAAATACCAGTATTCGTGTACGCTTGACGTACGAGTGTACATTAGTCAAACCAATCAGAGCTGGGATTTGCACCCTCTATGGGCACTCATATAGAGAGACTCTACGCTTAGATTGTTACTCAATCATAAATGAGTAACTATATACTCTTTAGCATCAGTTTATTTTCCTATGTAGGACAATGAACCTTCCTTTTAATTTTTTTATCTCAATGGATATACTTTGAGACAATTTCTCATTCACCCGAGCATCATTTTGAGCATATAAATATGTGATTTTCAAGATTCACGGTGGAGAATTCGAATCACTCACAAACTCTAACTTTTATAAAGTATGGTCCACTCAAAATTATGCCACCAAATAACATTTTATCATGTTGTTTTTCCAACAATCCCCTACATGAATGGAAATTGGTAAAATAGAAAACAGAAGATGGGACATTGGTGAAAGAGTTCAACAGATTGAAACATGCATAGGATACGTAAGGTTTAACCTTTGAACATTCCATTGTGACAATATATTTACTTTATCGACTGACCAGTAGACGCGATGTCTTTGAACTGTTCTGTCTTATGTAAATGATGATATACTTCACACATGAATCTTTCCTAACATATATGAGTTCTTTGTTATAATTGATTTGGCCCTGAACATCTGTTTGGCTCTGCAAGCGTTTCTAAGAATTGATCCCTTAACAATTCCTTTTGAAGCGGCCCCACTTCTCTCTCACATAGATGATCTCTTATTTAAGAGTAACCCGCAATACTCTGTTCAGATTCCCGAAACATAAGAATAATTAAAATCATTTGCTTAACCTATTTCCTACGGGCATCACTGTTTCATTTCTTCATAATAATGGACTATAGAGTGACCCCCATATGAGAATTACCCCTACAGTGAACCAACTAAGTCTTTAGAATTAAGTTTTCCATTTAAACCTAGATCTTGGGATCTTCAGTCAACTAGGTTGAGTGGGATCTTCAGTCAACTAGGTTGAGTTTTCATCATAACGACATTCCCTTCATGGGCTTTAGTCTATTCCCTTCGATGATTTTCCATCTAACTCTCTAATTAATCATTTGGTTAGCGTATGCGCAATATTATCATTTGACTTTACATAGTCAATAGAAATAATTCTAATTAAGAGTTGTTATCTATGGTATTATGTCAATAACGTATATGTTTTGACTTACCATAATGTATTTTGCTATGTGCCCTTCGAATTGCACATTGATTATCACAATGTATGCAAATTATTCCAGTTATGGAACATATGGCACATGCTTTGGCAACTCTTAAAGAATTTCATAGTCATTATGTATTTTCACTATATTTATCCAATGATGAAATCAGATTCCATATTTTTCACATATGATGACTCATTAATTAAATGTTACAACGAAAATTAAATTCTTAAACAATGGATTTATAACCGCAAAATTTAATTTAGTTTCTGTAACTATAAATATTAACATTACAATAAATTAGGGATTTAATTTAAATTTAAATCCAAATTTAATTAGTCGTTACAAATATTAAATTCTAGATTTAATTACACATTAAATCTGAATTTGATGTGTCGTCACTATAGATATTTATATATACTCATTAGTGGACCCATAACTTGGTCCCATTTTAATTTAGTCGTCACTAAACTTAAAATCTAGATTTAATTTCAAATTAAATCTAATTTTAAATTTTTTTTCCACTTCCGTTATAACTTTTTATAGAGATTAAATTTCTCTAAAACTTACTCTTGCTTTATTACAAAGATGTTGTTTCCGTGACTCAAACATGTAACCTCTTGTTGGCGAATCTATATATCCCGAGGATCGATTATCAAGCAAGAAACATAAGTGTGAATACACGAGGAAGTTGCGGAATACTTACATCGAGCGGTTGAGCGATGCGACGAAGAACAAAACTTCAAGCTTTTCCTTCTTAGAGCTCACGACAGTCCACTGTTTTGGCTCTCCAAGATTCGGCCATGAATCAACCTCCAAGCTCCAAGCTTTCGTGATGTTATTCCAAGCTCACGGGTGGGTTTCCCTATCACCTTCACAAGACTCTAAAGTGTGCTAGCACTCTTGATTTTTGCCACAAAAATCATCAATGGCTTCTCCTCACATTTTCGGTGAAACCAGAAATTTGAGGAAGAAAGAGGCCATAGGCCGAGAGAGATGGAGGAAGAAAGAGAGGAGAGAATGTGTTGGTTGGTTGCAAAATTGTGTATCTAATACACTTGTGAAATTCCAAAATTCATTTTCCTTATTTTTGCTTTCCAAAAGTCAAAGCAACTATGCCAACCACTTCCATCAACTATTCACATCACTCAATCAATCAAAATACAAGTTGTCACATCACTCAAAGTGAATAGTGATTTGACGCTTGATGTGACTTGCGGGCCGGACTTGAATTCGAAATGCGAGTGCGCTCGCAAACACTCCCGGGCTCGGGTTCGCTAATTCCAAATTAACGAATTTTCCGTTGCGACGTAATTAATTAATTATGCCTAGCAAAATCACTATTCACGTCGCTAACGAATTAATTCTAAATTAATTCGTTCGCCCGAATTAAAATCTAATTTCAATTTCGCGTCGAAATCCAATTTCGTATAATATATCGAATATATTATTTTATCGATTAATTCCAAATTAATCGTTTTCTCTCTTTAAATGATATAATATCTCCGTAATTAATCCCAGATTAATTTTCTCTCTCATTTAATTAATCCCAGATTAATAAAGTGCGAGTCATATGTCATCGGTGAATCTTCGGGAAGTGACCCATGAGATCCCCAGATATATTGGCAGTAAATTCGGTCGTCGGACTATCCGAACACGTACATACCAAGTACTACGTTTATACCGATTTACAAGACAAGGTTGGCTTCTAGCAAAGCGCCATGCCTACCCAATTCTCCGGAAATATCCTTACAGGAATATGATGATCTATATCAGGCGTAGTATACATAGTATTACGTATTTCGATCTAGTATCGGATGTCACGTGCTAGGCCTAGGGCTGGAATTGTGTTTGCCCCGTACGAAGCACATATCGGATCTCTGGTAACTAGTCTCTATAATCGGATAAACATGACCTAGTCATTTTATCCCGATGACTGCAGTGCATAAGAGAACCAGTTCCGTATCCTACGTGACCATCATCTCCACTATGACTGGAGTGATACTTCCGTCTTGACATCACACCCAACACACTACGATTCTCAATATACCCAGCAGAGGCGTAAACAGAACCTATTAAAGCCCCGAACGACCTAAAACCAAAGTATATTGATTGTCGCAAGTATTAGCGGTGCAAGTCTTAGGTTAAGACCAAATACACATACCCTGATTTCGGACTTCCATAGACACATAATCATACTACCAATGGAATTACGAGGGGTCTATCCAGAGCGAAGCTGTTTTCGTACCGTCGGTAAAACACAACCTCCTACTACACTTGCATGAGTATCATATACCCAAATATATGAGAACTATGATGTTATGCCCTCACAACGCGCACAAGTGTAATACTAGTCTTTTACGCATTATCGATGTCCAATCTCGATAATACTCTGACTATGGATATTTAATGATTATGCCTTCGCGGATTGATATTGTCTCATATCATCTCAATCCAGGAACTAATCATAAGGACCTTTCATCATTTATACATCTTGGTGATCTAATCACAAATGATAAAAGAGCAATCTCATTTGTCACATAGTTAATTTGTACAACACCACCATGATCTGTACAAATAGTGACGCTATGGGTTATAACTGTCCAACAATCTCCCACTTGGCCTATAGCCAGTTACTCGAGTGTCATACACCCGAACTATGTACGGTTCGCTCAATTTACTGAGAAAAGACTTTTCGTCAGCGGATTTGCATGATTATTAGCTGATGCGATTTATACGATCATCTCATCGCCACGATGTATGATCCGAACGAATTAGATGAATAGTCAAAGTATATATCTGGATCGTTGATGAGATCATTAATTCTTTAGCCTGCACTGTAGCCTAGCTCAGCTGCTAACAGAATTATTCTAATCCAATTAGATTATTATCAATCCAGAAGGCTTCTATTGCTGCCTCAGTTGCAGCAATAACCCACTTTAGTTGTTTATTCGGTAACAATATCTTGATTGGAAGATTTCCAGCTCACTATTCCGTTAGTCAAATTATATAGTACCATTGTTACGACTTATAGTCGTTTTTATCGGTTATGAAACTTGCAACAGTGAACCCAGTCACTTCAAGTTCTCATTCTCCATAGTTTAAGACAGCATCCTTAGTTCCTCTAAGATACTAAAGGATGTTCTTAACATCAATCCAATGACTATCACTTGGATTGGCCCGATTGTGACTCCATATGCTCAAAGCATATGAGACACCAGGTCACGTACATTTTTCAATGTACGATTTCTCGGAGAGTATCAACAACTTTAAATCTATCCCAGTAGATCTTTATTCCTAGAATAAAGGTTGTTTCTCCCAAGAATTCTACGAAGAATTTTCTTATGAAAGCCAAGCTTTCACCGATTATATTATGGGAATATCATTTACAAGAAATGACATATCATCATTATTTTACAGGACATTTACTGTCAGTGCGCTCCCACTAACCTTCTTATATACACAAGAATCATTTTCGTTTTGAATTAAATCATAAACCATTATGATTACATCAAAACGATAATTCCAAGAACGCAATGCTTGCTTCAATCCATACATGGATCGAACAACCCGCAAACCTTGTTTGCTAGTTTTGGTACGAAAAAACCGTCAGGATGTTATAAACATCCTCCAAAAGGTTTCCGTTATTTAGCTGCCACATTTCATAAATGAAACATGCAGCATTAACAAGCATTATCCAAATGGATTTACTGTGGCAACAGTAAAAGATTTCATTGTAATCAACACAATGTTGATAACGATACCTTTTCGCTACAAGTCTAGCTTAGTACGTTGGTATATTGTCATCCATGTATGTATTCCTTGAAGACTTATATAGTACCAATAGGCACAATGCCTTGCGGTACAACAACTAGTATCCAAACTTGGTTGTTATACATGGAATCCATTTTGGATATCATGGCACTTTGCCATAATAGGGAGTCGATACCTTGTATCACTTCCCCATACGTAGTCAGTTCGTATTCCTCAATAAGATTAACATCTTTATGAGGTGAGATCAGAAACTCATACCCCAGGTTGTTTTCTGACTCTCTCCGACTAACGCGGTTCTTGTGTATTCGAAGATTATTGGTATAGTTTCATCCTAGATGAATTATTTGTGTTCCATTAGGAATCGGTGTCTGGAATAGTATTACTCTGATATTCATCGAGTTTTACTTTCCTCCCACTTACCACTGCATATAGGTATTCCTCTTAGGAAAACCGCATGGTGAGCAACAATTAAATTATTCTCTTGTGAGATGCATAAGTACTATACTTTGGTTTCCCTATGATAACCTACAATTAGGCACTTATCCAATTTGGGTTTTAGTTTGGTATCATCCAAACATATGCCCAGCATTCCCAAATCTTCAGGAATGAGAAAACCCAGTTTCTTTCTTGTTCATATCTAATATGAAATCTGTCTAACAGATTTTTATGGAACCTTATTCTAAATAAGTTCCGCACTGTTCATGCGTATCCGTTGAAGGAAATGGTAGCTCAGAGCGACTCATGATTAACCTTATCATGTCCAATAAAATTCGGTTTCTCCGTTCAGACACACCGTCAAACTGACGTGTTCCGGGAGGAGTTCTCATTGAAAGAATACTATACTCTTTCAAGTATATGAGAAACTTATCGCTTAAGTATTTTCATCATGATCTAACCGTGATGGTTTTATATTTTAGTCGATCTGTTTGTCTATTTCGCGTCGAAACTGTAAAAGTTTTCGATTTGTGTTTCAAAAGAAACACATATAACAATAACGCGATGCCACATCCGTAAAGGTCAAGAAATATTCATATCCACCTCTAGCCTAGCTAGACATGGGCCCACTTGCTTCACTATGAACTAGGGCTAACAGATCGGTGGCATTTGCACTTTTACCGAGTAAAGGTGTTTTAGGCACTTTTCCCAATAAACTAGATTCGTAGACTTTATTTGAATAGAATCAAATTAGTCCTAGTACCCACTCTTCGAAAGTGTGGATATACGAGTCTTGTTTAATTGTGTCCCAGACAACAATGCCAAATTTAAGTTTCAACTGATAAAATCAGTTTGAGCTATTTGTTTGTCATGTTATACGCTTGAGATTTATTTATATTCAAAATATAAATACTGTTATTCACATCTAATGTGTTTATCTCAATATCATCTTTATAAAATAAAACATTTTAGTGTTCTAGGTTATAAAGGTAAATCCGCAACGGATTAAATACTGATATAAAGATAATGTATCTAGTCAAACTAGTTACATTGTAACAGTTTCCTAATTTAAGTACACACCTTAAGGGTAGTTCCTAAACTTAGGTATCTACGGTTAAAATAGCGACTTTCGTCCCGTTTTTAATTCGCAGATTAATCTCGACCGAAGTCAGTATCCTGCTTACAGCAGATTCTGCACAACAGTACATATTTATGTACCACATTTAGTATCTAAAATTCAATTTTAATACTAATAGTGAACATATTTATGACAAACATATTTGAAGTCAGATCCGTGCCCGTTCTTCAATTCCTTCATGTCTGCCTTGTCCAAACGGCAGTCACGCTTCCGTGATCCCGTTTGCCACAATTTAGGCAGATATTTTGGGATATGTCATTTGTCTTCCCAGAAGATTATAATGATTTTGCCTTTGCCCTTTTCGTACCCAGAAGCCTATGGCCAAGCCTTGGCCTTCTCAAATGTCGAAATAAGGTGCGCCTTGCGCTACTTGCCTTATTGCAAACTTTGGCTTTGTCTCCTTGAGAATAGCCATTAACTCTCCAAGAGTTTACTATTGCAATTTGTACTTCAAAGATCTAAAAATAGATCTATGAAGATCCTTCAATTTCATTATCATACTTTAAGGATCTAATCTTTAGTTCTGATTAAGAAATTAAGGAGTCTAATGCGGCAAGCATAATGGATTAAGCACTAAAGTTATCATCACATGAATATTCCAAAAATCATGTTCCACTTTTTGCTTAACTCCGGGCTTAGGCCAAATATGTTATTTTATCAAATAAAGTAACTTATTAGTTTCCATGACCATCCTGAAATTTTATTCCCAATTTGAAAATTAAAGTCGTTTAAATACATTTTCACTCATGATTATGTTTTAAACACTAATCTTTCAATTATCTTGATTTTAATAGTCCAACTATTTAATCAACGATTTCAGGTACTATTCATTATAATGATTACTATAGTCTAACTATATAATCAACTATAATTTAATAGATTAAATTCAATTATATTGATTACTATAATCCAATTATAAAATCAACTATAATTAATTAAATCAAATATATTGATTACTATAATCCAATTATATAATCAACTATAAATGAATAGTTTGAATGCAGTCCAACTGTTTATTAAAACAACTATTAAATATTAGTCCAACTAATATATTAATTTATTTGACGAATAATTTGATATGAGCGCGTATAGCAAGTAACTAAACGAATATTGCAAATTTAATTCTTACCTCCCACTATTTTTCGGCGAGCCTCTAACCCTCTGTGGAGTACTCGGGAAACCGTGTTTCCTAGTGGGCTAGGATCCTGTTAAATAGCACACAATCTTGACTTTGGCCAACAAATTGTATGATAATTAACTAGGTAGATCTCTAAGATCAATTGGATCACATCCAATTCCTAGATCCAGTAGGGGGACATCCAAGTCCGAAACATATATCTTATATATGCCAATATATCCAATATATTGCCTCACCTTTTTCCTCTGAATCAATTAAGCCTTGGTTTAGCACAACAAACTTAGTGATCCCAGTTAAGCGGAACCCATTGACTATGGAAAGCTTCGTAATCAATGTCGATGGACAAGAAGTGATCTTGACTTGGCCAACAAATCACAACTTGGACAAGACACCGATATGGAATAAAGCTCTCGTGATTCAAACACATCCTCGACGGACAAAGGCCTTGACTTTGGCCAACAAGCCAATGTCAGTCTTAGATCTTGAGTAAGAATCACTCAATGGAAGGAAAAACGCTCAATATTTTGTGAGGGTTTTTCACGTGCAAATTGGCAACCAATTTATTTTCTTTGTTAAGGTCTCATCATCATACACCCTTAAACATGCATTCTAAACACATAATAAGGCGCGTAAATAAATAAATAATAATGATATGCGAATGGATACTTTACACATTGATCCTAGATCAAATCTTTCACTTTCCTCTCTCCCGCTAGCACAAGTATTGCTTCTACCCGTTACATAACACTTCTAAAGAAACCTCATTTACATTGAGGGGAATATGTGAGAAGAGAAATACACAGAATCAAAGAGGTAATAGGCTGGACACGCAGGTCCAATAATAAATTCTATATTTATTACAACAATTTCCAAAATTTCCCCACCCATCTTATATCCATCCGATATACATTATTCATGCATCGCAATCATGTATTCACACAAGCATGTTATCAATCAATCTAATCCAATTAATTAATCTGATAATTAATGACCATCCAATGTTCAAACAACGATTTGATTTTGCGCGAGTTAAACTCGTTTTACGAATAAGTACTCAAAGTACGAATTCTTGAATTAAATTAAACTACAACATTAAATCCAATTTAATTTGCATTTAATACTAATTCATTTATTTAATTCCAAATTAAATATTCCACTTTATTAATAAACCTTTGCGACTTAGATTCCAAATCTAATCGTTACGGGTCTCAAAACCCGATTAACATCCAATGTTAATTTAATTAAAGTCCAACGGGATTTTAATTAATTTCTTAAGGCATGGACTTTTGGTCAACTTGGGTTAAACCCAATAACCAAAGCCCAATCAAGGAATAACCCCATAAGCCTAGAAATCAATTTAGGCCCATTAGGCCCAATTAAAATTTAAAGGTCCATTAGTCGCATTTGGACTTTATGGAAACGGTTTTGGGCCCAATTGGATCCAACCAATTTAGCCTAAACCCATCTTGGTACAACCAAGCCCATTAAAGCCCATAACAACTTTTAAGCCCAATTTCCAAAATTAGCCTAATTAATTAAATTACAAAAATTCCAAATTTCATATTTAATTAATCTAAAGTGTATTACATAATTAATTACCCAAATCAATATTTCCAAAACACCAATTAGCCTAATTAATCATGCTTATCAACATTAAAACATGTCCAACACATTTTAACAAAAAATCAAACCCATACAAGCTTTTCAAGTCTCGGCAATTGATGGCATTTTATGTCCAATTTTAAATCCAATCCAATTGAACCCAATTCAACATTAAATCATCATTCCCAATTTATTTCAAGTCATCCAATGAATCAAAAATCAAAAATTCCAAGACATTAGGGCAAGTTCATCATTCGGCCAAACCATGATTTTTGGGCAAAATTGTTCCAAACAATATATCATGAAATTGATCCAATCAAACTTCAATTAAACTACATTTAAGCATACTCAATCATCCAATTTCATCAAATCATGCTCAAATACAATTTACCCAATTTTAACCCTAAATTCAAGTTTCATGCTTTTATTTCGCTTTGATACCATTGTTGGCGAATCTATAAGTCCCGAGGATCGATTATCAAGCAAGAAACATAAGTGCGAATACACGAGGAAGTTGCGGAATACTTACATCGAGCGGTTGAGCGATGCGACGAAGAACAAAACTTCAAGCTTTTCCTTCATAGAGCTCACGGCAGTCCACTGTTTTGGCTCTCCAAGATTCGGCCATGAATCAACCTCCAAGATTTCGTGATGTTATTCCAAGCTCACGGATGGGTTTCCCTATCACCTTCTCAAGACTCTAAAGTGTGCTAGCACTCTTGATTTTTGCCACAAAAATCATCAATGGCTTCTCCTCTCATTTTCGGTGAAACCAGAAATTTGAGGAAGAAATAGGCCCTAGGCCGAGAGAGATGGATGAAGAAAGAGATGAGAGAATGTGTTGGTTGGTTGCAAAATTGTGTATCTAATACACTTGTGAAATTCCAAAATTCATTTTCCTTATTTTTGCTTTCCAAAAGTCAAAGCAACCATGCCAACCACTTCCATCAACTATTCACATCACTCAATCAATCAAATGACAAGTTGTCACATCACTCAAAGTGACTAATGATTTGACGATTGATGCGACTAGTGATTTGACGTTTGATGTGACTTGCGGGTCGTACTTGAATTCGAAATGCGAGTGCGCTCGGAAACACTCCCGGGCTCGGGTTTGCTAATTCCAAATTAACGAATTTTCCGTTGCGACGTAATTAATTAATTATGCTTAGCAAAATCACTATTCACGTCGCTAACGAATTAATTCTAAATTAATTCTTTTGCCCGAATTAAAATCTAATTTCAATTCCGCGTCGAAATCCAATTTCGTATAATATATCGAATATATTATTTTATCGATTAATTCCAAATTAATCGTTTTCTCTCTTTAAATGATATTTTATCCTGGATAAAATATCTCCGTAATTAATCCCAGATTAATTTTCTCTCTCATTTAATTAATCCCAGATTAATAAAGTGCGAGTCATACGTCATCGGTGAATCTTCGGGAAGCGACCCATGAGATCACCGGATATGTTGGCAGTAAATTCGGTCGTCGGACTATCTGAACACGTACGTATCTAGTATTACGTTGATACCGATTTACAAGATAATGTTGGCTTCTAGCAAAGCGTCATGCCTACCCAATTCTCCAGAAATATCCTTACAGGAATATGGTGATCTATATCAGGCGTAGTATACGTTGTATTGCGTATTTCGATCCAGTATCGGATGTCACGTACGAAGCATATATCGGATCTCTGGTAACTAGTCTCTATAATCGGATAAACATGACCTAGTCATTTTATCCCGATGACTCCAATACATAAGAGAACCAGTTTCGTATCCTACGTGACCATCATCTCCACTATGACTGGAGTGATACTTCCGTTTTGACATCACACCCAACACACTACGATTCTCAATATACCCAGCAGAGGCGTACACAGAACCTATTAAAGCCCTGGACGACCTAAAACCAAAGTATATTGATTGTCGCAAGTATTAGCGGTGCAAGTCTCAGGTTAAAACCAAATACACCTACCCTGATTTCGGACTTCCATAGACACATAGTCATACTACCAATGGAATTCCGAGGGGTCTATCCAGAGCAAAGTTGTTTTCGTACCATCTGTAAAACACAACCTCGTACTACACTTGCATGAGTATCATATACCCAAATATATGAGAACTACGTCGTTATGCCCTCACAACGCGCACAAGTGTAATACTAGTCTTTTACGCATTATCGATGTCCAATATCGATAATACTCTGACTATGGATATTTAATGATTATGCCTTCGCGGATTGATATTGTCTCATATCATCTCAATCCAGGAACTAATCATAAGGACCTTTCATCATTTATACATCTTGGTGATCTAATCACAAATGATAAAATAGCAATCTCTTTTGTCACATAGTTAATTTGTACAACAACACCATGATCTGTACAAATAGTGACGCTATGGGTCATAACTGTCCAACACCTATATGTCACTATGGAGTAACCTTATCGTTACACAAAGGCTCATATATATTAAGTCTTTCCCAGAGCTCACATTGTGGGTCATCTTTTTATTTGACATGTCCTTGCAGTTCCACTGCATGCCACCCTTGAAGGATTTCACTGATGGGACGTTCTAGCATGGAGTGATGTCCTCAGCATATGTGACATTCTACATTATCAAACATCATCATTTTGCTCTCCAAAATGAACCTTGTATACTTGTACAATTCTCGCAACCTTACAAGGTACAGACATATATTGTCGTCATGGTTGCCTTGATACACACAATATTGTGTCACCAGCTGTGTCATTTGACCAAAACCTAAAGACTTGATCTGAACTGCTTTGATCTCAATCACAACTTCCACGAGCTTTTGGACTTCTCGGTATAAATCATTATTATTTTTGGTCATATCAATGCAAAGCTTACACACAAAATACCCAACTCTTTGATATTGATTGTCATTTCACCAATATCCTTTGTGACATTTTCTCATATACTAAATGATATATTATCATCTTTTACTTCAGCCAATCATTGTATCTGTCAACAAGACTAAACTTTGATTGCGTCGAAACTTCAATCATTTCTTAATAGACAGTAATCTTAATGATAACCACATCAACCTTGAGAACACTATCAAACATGTCACCTTCAACATGCGTAGCTCCATGTCAATACTCCTCCGCAACAACACACACAACATGACGAATTTCAAAATTAATGCCTTAATCAACATCCGTAAAGCTGTCTCATCCATTTCAGAATCTTTTGAGGACTATTTATTTTAAGAATGAAGGAAAAAACTTATGTACCGTTATCATCTTCTATTTAAATAATGTAAGAACAGATGTAGATTGTTAGAAATATAACAGTAAACATATAATCGATAGGATATAAAATTATGAAATAAAATTAATCAAATATGAAACTAACAAAATCGAAACTGTGAATAAAATTGATATATAAAGATAAAACTTGAGGTCTGTGTAGCACATAGTGTCCTTAAAATAGATTCGCCTCCTACCGTTGGTGCTTAACTTTATTTTGGCGTCTGTTTCCCATGATACAACGGGAATGAAAAATCTTTGACACATAACCAGGTTATTTCCTACAAACTTCTAATATATTTAAACTCTTTCCACGAAAAACCGAGCACAACTATGATGACACAATGTCAAAATAAAATAAGAGAACATAAGATGGTGTGGTTGTGTGATATGTGCTCTCTATATGAAACTCTAAGGAATGAACCAATATATAGCCATCATAGGAAATTCGAAATCATATAACTTTTCAAATTCATAACTATCAAATTTCATTATAATCATTAATTTGATAATTAATTAACTATAAATTTTCAAATTCATAACTGTCATATTTAATTCTAGTAATTAATTCGTTAATTAATTCTTGCAATTAATTCATTAATTAATTTTAGAAATTAATTCAACTGTTACAAGCAGTTGAAGAGTCAAAAATTACAAAGCGTGGCTAATACCGAATCTGACTAGATAAATACCAGTATTCATGTACACATGACGTACGAGTGCACATTAGTTAAACCAATCGGAGCTGGGATTTGCACTCTCATGCGGGCACTCGTACAAAGACCCTATACGCTTACTGGTATTATGAGTAACTATATACTCTTTAGCATCAGTTTCATTTCCTATGTAGTACAAAGAACCTTCCTTTTAATATTTTTTTTTATCTCAATAGGCATATTTTGAGATAATTTCTCATTCACTCGAGCATCATTTTGAGCATATAAATATATGATTTTCAGGACTCATGGTGGAAAATTACAATCAATCACGAACTCTAACTTTGACAAAGTATGGTCCGCTCAAAATTATGCCACAAAATATCATTTTATCATGCTATTTTTTCCAACAAATAAAATAATGACCAAACTAAAAAATAAGAAAATATACACTGCTTATTTATCTTGCAGTGTCTGTGAGTTCATATATATATATATATATATATATATATATATATATATATATATATATATATATATATAGTCAGGATCTAATGAGAAGTCCTACTTAATAAGTTGCGAGACAACAAGATAATACATGTACTATGTCAGGTTGGGCTAAAAAAAATGACACGATACATATATTATCTCATTGTCCTGTAACTTAATAAGTTGCATGATTCATTATTGAATTGTCTACACACACTTCTTGTATTACACTTGCGATCACTAGATATATATATATATATATATATATATATATATGTATCTAGTGATCGCTACCACAATATATCATTTCGTAATTGAATTATATTCGTTTATTAAAGAAAATGTTGGCTTTGTTTAATGCTTAATAGGTATTATTCATTCTTGTTTTTATTATTTGATTGTTAAAGAATATACTTGAAGGAAATTTATGATGTGATTAAAATTTAAATTTCATGATGATTTTTATGCTCAACGTTTATGTTGATTTTTAATAAATAATTAATCCTATATGCAATATCATATCGAGCAGATTTACAAGATTATAATGAATTTAATGTGCAATAACATGGAATAATCTGTATAAAATTTACAGCTTTAAAGATAATTCTTGAAGACGAGATGTGTTTGACATCGACTATTGCTATTGCATTTTCCTAGTAGGTGCAGTAAAAACTATATGGTACATTAGGAACAAATGGTAGAGGTATGTTAGTTGTGTGGTGTGTTGTTAGTAGTTGTGTGTTGTGTTAGTAGTTGTGTAGTTGATAGTTGTGTATAGTGTAATTGGTAGTTGTGTTTAATATAGTAGTTTTGTATTTATTATGGTAGTTGTGTATAATGCCTATATAAAGGCCTCTCATTGTAATTTTAAATTCAAGCAAATGTTAATACATATTTTTTCACAAATTTATACATAGTATCAGTAGCTTAGGTTCGTTCCAGATATGAAGAACATATCAAACGAAACTTGGTTCCGAAAATTCGGGTTTCGGGAAAGTTATCAAAAATCAATTTTGAGCATACCATCAGCTTGTCCACATCGAGACGAGCACGATGGTATTTTCCGGTGATCGAACGGAGGTCCAGGGAGGTGTCACGCGCTTGCATGCGCCGGTGAAGTATCTGCTCACGCGCCCACGCGCCTGCTGGAGGTTGAAGACGGTCATGTCAGCACCACATCAGCACACAGTCAGCGCCACATCAATGCACAGTCAGTGACACGTCATCACACAGTCAGCACTATGTCATCGCACAGTCAACATACAATCAGCGCTCAGTTAGTGCCACGGCATCAACAAGTCAGCGCCATGCCAGCGCCACATGTCAGCATAATCTGGTAAATTATAAAAAGACCTCTATACTTTTTGGAATTTATATTTTGGTCCCTTAAATTTTCATTAATTTCAATTTGACCCTATACTTTTTAGAAATTACATCTTGGTCCCTAAATTTTTCAGAAATTACTATTTAACCCCTATAACTTCTGAAACTATATATTTTGGTCCATGTATCGGATTTTGATCAACAAAATATCATTTCTACCATTTTCGACCATTCTGGTCGCAACGGTAACCTCAGAATCATCAAAATAAATCTTGATCTTATACTATTTGACAAATGGAAAAGTCGGATGTTATGCAACTCATTCCGACCGCCCTCACAGGTTCAAACTACTGTCTCTGGGTTTAGGGAATGCGTAGTTTTCTCAAGAGTCAGAAACTATGGCGCTATATTACTGGAGATGGCAAGTCCCCCACTTAGCTCACTGATGAAACTGAATGACAGCTCGCTGATCGTCTCCAGGATTGGGACAATAAGAATCACCAAATTCTGACATAGTTCCAGAATACTTCGGTTCCAGCCATTCATCATCAATTTGGCCGCTATGAAACTGCCAAAGAAGTTTGGGATCTGCTTGCATTAAGGTACACCTATTCTGATCTCTCTAGTCAGTATCAATTGTGGGAAAAGTTGCATAATTTGAAACAAGAGAAAGGTCAGTCTATTACTGATTTTCTTGCACAAATGGAGAATATTTGGGACCAACTTGCTCTGTCAGAACCATCTATGAGTTGCACCATTGATGCAACTAATTATACGGCACACCGTGACCGTATGCGGCTAATTCAATTCTTTATGGCCCTTACTGATGACTTTGAATCTTGTCGAGCTTCATTGTTACATCAATCTCCCCCGCCTACATTAGAAGCTGCTGTCTCTCGATTATTGTCTGATGAAACTCATCCCGGCTTACTTAAGCCATCTCACGATGATGTTGTGCTTGCCGCCGCGGGTAAATATTTCTCAAAAGGTGGAGGCAAATTTTATCGTACCTGTAACAAATCTGGTCATACTCTTATTGAATGTAGTCTTACTGAATGTCACAAATGCAAGAAAATATGTCATATTGCCTCTCACTGTCCCACTAAGGTGGATTGTCACTACTGCAAGCTGTCTGGTCATTCCATTGAATAGTGCCCCACTCGTCCCCCAAGACCTGGTCAGCCCTCTAAGATAGCAATTCCAATTGCTGCTGCTACCTCTGAGGTCACTGTCTCTTCTACATCCACTGATAACTTAGAAACACTCCTTAGACAAATATTATCCACCCATCCCAGTACTTCTACTGCCTTATCTGTCAATTCAAGTAGTTCTCCTTGGTATTTTGACTCTGGTTGTTGCAATCATATGACTTCTCAATCCCCATTATTTTCTTCCACTCTCCCATACTCCCATCATAAATATTTCTCCAATTTTCACTGCAGATGGCTCACATATGCTTGTAAGTCAGTCTAGCCACATATCAACATCTACACTCATATTACCGAATACATTTCTTATTCTCAAACTTACATTCAACCTTATTTTTGTTGGTCAACTATGTGAACTTGGATTAGAATTGATATTCTCCACTAATGGTTACTGTGTGCAGGGTCCGCTGACGGGACAGATTCTTGGGACATGCCATAGAATTGGACGTCTGTTTGAACTCACATCTCTGCATCTTCCTTCAAATCGTTTTTCCTAGCTATGTGTTGTATCTACTCCATCTTCTCTTCACTTGTGGCATATACGTCTTGGTCATGCTTCGATAAATAAAATTCGTCATTTAGTTTCTAATGGTTCACTAGGTTCTATTAAAGATCAGTCTTTCCATTGTGTCTCTTGTCAACTTGAAAAACAACTGGCTTTATCCTTTCAACATAATAAACATAATTCTGTTGTCCCATTTGATTTGGTCCACTCTAATGTATGAGGACCTTCACCTACAGCCACTATGGGAGGATCTAAATATTTTGTCTTGTTTATTTATGACTATTCTCGATTTACATGGATATTTCTTATGAAACAACGTTCTGAACTACCTCAAATTTATATTGACTTCGCAAACATGATCAAAACATAATTTTCCAAAGCTATCAAAATTTTGAGGACCGATAATGCCAAGGAATATCTTGACTCGAAGATTCAATAATTTTTAAAAGCCCAATGAACCATTTCACAACGATCATGCCCACATACCTCTCAACAAAATGGATGAGCCGAACGAAAACATCGTCATATTTTAGATACCACTCGATCTATGCTCATTTCATCCTCTTGTCCTAACGCTTTTGGGGTGAGGTTGCCCTTACGGCTGTTTATGATATTCTCATCTCTTTCTAAGTTCACAGTGTCACCTTCAAATCCTCATCCACTTTTCACTAATCCATCTATCGAGTTGTTTCCACCTGATGCAGATCCTCATGGTGAGCATACAGATGTCCAACCTCGATCACAACCTGTTCCTGATGATGCCCCGCCTGCAAATACTGCACCAGAGACCATTGGTGACTCATCTCCACCCTATCCTCCCCGAGTAAGAAATCTTCCCACTTACCTTCGAGATTATCATTGTTTCTCTGCTCTTATTTCTTTGCATGAACCTCAGTCCTATAGGGAGGCTTCTTCTAATCCTAATTGGCCGAAAGCTATGCAAGATGAATTACAGGCATTGACAAAGACTGGTACTTGAGACTTGGTTGATCTCCCTTCTGAAAAAATCCAGTGGAATGCAAATGGGTTTACAAAATCAAAACACATTCAAATGGATCTATTGAGCGTTATAAAACACGTCTTATTTCTAAAGGATTCGTTCAAAAGTATGTGATTAATTATGAGGAGACTTTTGCTCATGTTGCTCGTCTTACCTTAGTTCGCAGTCTGCTTGCTATTTCTGCTGCTCGGTAATGAAGTCTGTTTCAGATGGATGTCAAAAATACTTTTCTCAATGGTGATCTCACTGAAGAAGTTTACATGAAGCCTCCTACAGGTCTTGATCATCTACCAAATACAGTATATTGCATGCGACGTGCCTTATATGGTTTGAAGCAAGATCACCGTGCATGGTTTGTCAAATTCAGTACCGCTGTCAGTCAGATTGGGTTCACCTCCAGTCCACATGATTCAGCCTTATTTCTTTGAAAATCCGAAAAGGGTATTGTGATATTACTTCTTTATGTTGATGATATGATTATTACTGGAGATGATATTTCAGGCATGACAGATCTCAAGCAGGCTCTTAGTCAACAATTTGAAATGAAAGATCTTGGTCCTTTGAGTTATTTTTTAGGCCTTGAGGTTATTTGTTCTGATGATGGTTATCATCTATCGCAAGCCAAGTATGCCTCTGATCTTCTTTCTCGAGCTAGCCTTACAGATAGCAAGACGGTTCCAACTCTAATTGAGTATAATATTCTTCTTACATCTATAGATGAAGATAGCACTCCTCTTGATGATCCTACTCTCTACAAACAATTAGTTGGAAGCCTCATTTATCTTACAGTCACTCAACTAGACATTTCTTATGCAGTTCACATTGTCAGCCAGTTCATGACCGCTCCTCGTTCTATTCATTATGCTACAGTCATTCGCATTCTTCGTTATGTTAAAAGAACTCTCTTTACTGGTCTCCATTTTTCTGCTACTTCATAATTGGTTCTTCGAGCCTATTCTGATTCTGACTGGGCAAGAGACCCTACTGATCATCGATCAACTACATGTTACTTCATTTTTCTTGGTGACTCACTTATTTCTTAGCGCAGCAAGAAATAGACATTGGTTGCCCGCTCGAGTACTGAGGCTGAATATAGAGCTGTTGCTGCTACTACAGCTGAAATCTATGGTTACGTTGGCTCCTAGAAGATATGAGAGTCCCTCAACCATCATCTCTCACTCTTTACTACGACAATAAAAGTGCTATTGAAATAGCACATAATGATGTTTTTCATGAGCGCACCAAACATATTGAGATCGATTGTCATTTCATTCGCCAACACGTTGCTTGTGGCACTATTTCCTTAAAGTATCTCAAATCCACTGATCAGCTAGCTGATGTCTTCACCAAATCCTTTCTTTCGGGACGTTACACTACACTTGTTTCCAAACTCAATTTGGTTTCGTCTAAACCACATTGAGTTTGAGGGGGGATGTTAGTTGTGTGTTGTATTGTTAGTAGTTGTGTGTTGTGTTAGTAGTTGTGTAGTTGATAGTTGTGTAGAGTGTAGTTGGTAGTTGTGTTTAATATAGTAGTTGTGTATTTATTATGATAGTTGTGTATAATGCCTATATAAATGTCTCTCACTGTAATTCTAAATTCAAGCAAATGTTAATACACATTTCTTCACAAATTCTCACAAGGTACAAATTAAACGTGAATGATAATGAATCACAAATGTTAGTTTCATCTGTGTTAGCAATTTTCGTAAAAAAATAAGTTCAATTGAATTGTAACGAGTCTTGAAGATCTCGGAACAATTGGACAAGTATTTGGACAATATCAGATTGAGATATCAGAGTGATATTCAATCTTTTGGATATTCCATAAGATTTAGAGCACCAATTGATATGAAGTCAAATTCATTGGAAAGTAGACTCGAAGACGATCATGTACATATAAAGAACACATGATTTGGCCAAGGGACGAGAAAGTTACAAGTGTTTTAAATTACACCTCAAAACCAGTCCGCGACATGCATTCGCGTTGCGTTCGTCTGAACGTTCTAACGCCCGGAGGTAAAAACTTTGCGTTTGAGGGGCGTTCGAACGCCTGTGCGTTAATGGGATATTTTGGATGTGTTTTAAGCCATTTTTACACAAGAAAAACTATATATTTACCATACTTATTTAAACAAACACTTAGCACTTTACCCATGTGAAGAAACACTATTTTGAGAGCCACCATAAACTTTGTTTCTTCCTTCTTCAAAATCAACTTATAAGACTTCATTGATTCCATTGTCTTCTTTACTTTGTTAAGATTGTTATTTGGTAAGAATCAACACAAAAACACAACCTTAACTCAATTTCCTAAGAACTCTCAAAAAGAAGATGATTGGTAGTCAAAGTTCTAGCGTTACGAGTTTCCAGGGTTGATCCACTTAGAGACTTCAGAGGTTCTAAAGAAGGCCGTTTGGTGCGGGCTAGAGAAATTCTTCG
>SKCR01040105.1:0-60391 GCA_019454045.1 Zanthoxylum bungeanum | reverse complement strand
CAAACAAGGAAAGGATTTGATTGATTGGGGGGACAAATTTTGGTGAATTAGGAAGGTTGAATATTTGACTGGTGTTAATTCGGCATTTAATATGTTAGATTAGGAAGTCAATTTTTTTAATTGGTTATGATTGATTTTAATTAGGCATAATATTTCTTTAATTTAGTAAATAATATTTTGGATTAGGAAGTTACAATATTTTAATTTGGTATAATTATATTTTATGTCTTATTTAATTTGGTAAATGACTTAATTAATATTTTATTTACTTAATATTTAATTTAATTTGGGTGTATTTTAGAGGCCATGGACGTGTGGGCCTAGGTGGGTGTGGGCGTGGGCTTTGTCTTGGTAAGCTAGGTGTTGTGTTGGTTTGGTGAGTGGGTTTGGGCCAAGGTTAAATGGTTCTGGGTTTTTTAGGCTAAAGGTGCTTTAAAACGGAGGTCCAACGAGCGAGCTTGGAGCTAAACAAGTGAATAAAAATCTAATGAAACACCGATTCCCTTCCGACGACCGTTTCCCGCAATATCCTTAACTAAAAAGGTAGTGTCTCCAGATGAGACTCATCATAGGGACTCACATGCAAAAATGCAGTGCCTACAACTACATTTATACTGATTTACAAGACAAGGTTGGCCTCTAGCAAAGCACCATGCCTACCTAATTCTCCATAAATATCCTTACAGGAATAAATGATCTATATCAGGCGTAGTATACGTAGTATTGCGTATTTCTGTCCAGTATCGGATGATCACGTGCTAGGCCTGGGGGTGGAATTGTGTCTGCCCCGTACGAAGCATATGTCGGATGTCTGGTAACTAGTCTCTCTAATCGGATAAACATGACCCTGTCATTTTATCCCAATTACTGCAGTACTTAAGAGTGACACTTTCGTATTGACATCACACCCAACACACTACGATTCTCGATATACCCATAATAGACGTACACAGAACCTGTTAAAGCCCTAGAAAAACGCAACCAAAGTATATTGATTGTCGCAAGTATTAGCGGTGCAAGTCTCAGGTTAAGACCAAATACACCTACCCTGATTTCGGACTTCCATAGACACATAGTCATACTACCAATGGAATTCTGAGGGGGTCTATCCAGAGCGAAGCTGTTTCCCATACCATCGGTAAAACACAACCTCCTATTACACTTGCATGAGTATCCTACACCCAAATATATGAGAACTATGCCGTTGTGCCCTCACAACGCTCACAAGTGTAATACTAGTCTTTTACGTATTTATCGATGTCCAATCTCGATAATACTCTGACTAGGGATATTTAATGATTTATCCTTCGTGGACTGATACTGTCTCATATCATTCTCCGTCCAGGAAAAAATCATAGAGACCTTATATCATTTATATCTAGGTGATCTATTCACAAATGATAAGAGTGCAATCTCCTTTGTCACATAGTTAATTTGTACAACAACACCATGATCTGTACAAATAGTGACGCTATGGGTCATAATTGTCCAACAGGGCGATTGTGACTTGTTGGCCAAAGTCAAGGTCACTTCTAGTTCATCGACATGGATTACGAAGCTTTCCCACTGTCAATGGGTCCCGTTTAACTGGAATCATTAAGCTTGTTGAGCCAAAGCCAAGGCTTAGTTGATTCAGAGGAAAACGGTTAGGAAATATATTGGATATATTGACATATATATTGTATATATGTTTCGGACTTGGAGGTCCACCTACCGGATCTAGGAATTGGATGAGATCCAATTGATCTTAGAGATCTACCTAGTTAAATATCATACAGCTTGTTGGCCAAAGTCAAGGTTGTGTGTTATTTAACGGGATCTTAGACCACTAAGAAACTAGGTTTCATGAGTACTCAACAGAGGGTTAGAGGCTCGCCGAAAAATAGTGGGAGGCCAGTATTGAATTTGCAATTTCGTTTAAATACTTGCCAAATATGCGCTTTCAAATTATTTTCGTCATTTTATATTTATATTAGTTGGACTAATATTTTATTATTTTCTTTTAACAGTTGGACTGTACCCGTAATCGTTAATTGAATAGTTAGACTATTGCAATTAAGATGGCCAGAACGTTAGGGACATTATCATGGGCGAAAATGTCTTTAATGGTGTGAACTTTCCTGACTGGGATATGAACCTCAAGATTGTCCTGGGGGCTGAGAAGATGCTCTATACGATAGAGAGACTCTCGGGCCTAAGCCCGAAATTGAGCAGCCACTTGAGCTTGAGCTTTGGAAGACTCACAATGATGACAACTCAACTGCTTAATCTGTCATGCTTGCTGCAATGAGCCCACAATTTCGTCGTCAAAACAAGGGATTAGATCCCACAAAATGATGTTGAAATAAGGGACCTTCACCGATCTAACCTTAGATCGCAGAAATATGAGTTGTAGAAGAAGCTTTTTCGGTCTCGAATGTCAGAGGGTACATCTGTCGAGCACCATATGTCGCAGATGATTGATGACATCGAACAGCTGGGTCAGCTAGGCATAACCTTTGAGACTGAGACTTCCATAGATTTGATCTTATAGTCTATTCCTAACCGCTGGAGCGGGTTCATCATGAACTATAATATGATGAACTAAGAGAAGACTCTTGAAGAGTTAATGGCAATGCTGAAAGAGGCAGAAAACGAGATTTTAAAGGGCAAGAAACGCGAGGCGCACTTCGCTTCGACATCTCAGAATGCCAGGGCTTGGCCAAAGCCTTCTGGAGGTGTGAAGAAGAAGAAGAGAAAGGGCAAGGCCAAATCATCAAAGTCTTCTGGGAAGGCAAATGATAAATCCCAAGATGTCTGCCTGCAGTGTGGCAAACGGGGTCACTGGAAGCGTGACTGCCGTGAGTACAAGGCGCACATGAAGGAAGTGAAGTCGGGCAAGACACTGGCTTCAGATATGTTTGTTATTGAAATAAACATGAATACTTCTAGTTTTAAAAATTGGATTTTTGATTCTGGTTGTGGTACTCATATATGTACTGATGTGCAAGATCTGCAGATTAGCAGGAGACTGGCTTCAGAAGAGATCAACCTCCGAGTTGGAAATGGGACTAGAGTCGCCGTTTTGGCTGTTGGGACCTACATTTTGGAACTGCCCTCGGTGCATGTACTTAATTTATCAAAATACCTAAAACACCTTTTAACGGTAAAGATGCACGTGCCACCAAACTGTTAGCCGTCATTCATAGTGACGTATGTGGGTCCATGTCTAGCCAGACTAGAGGTGGATATGAATACTTCGTAACCTTTACGGATGATGCATCACGTTATGGTTATGTGTATCTTATGAGACACAAGTCAAAATTTTTTGAGAAATTCAAAGAGTTTCTTCACGAAGTAGGAAAAAAGACCGGCAAAAGTATTAAAACATTACGGCCGGACCGTGGTGGAGAATACTTAAGCAATGAGTTTTTAGATTACTTAAAAGAGTATGGTATTCTTTCACAGTGGACTCCTCCGGAACACCTTAATTAAACGGTGTGTCCGAACGGAGAAACCAAACTTTATTGGATATGGTAAGGTCTATGATGAGTCGCACTGAGCTACCAATTTCCTTCTGGGGATATGCATTGAACAGTGCAATACTTATTTTGAATAAAGTTCCATCAAAGTCTGTTCAACTGACTCCATATGAAATATGGACATGAAAGAAACCAGGTTTCTCATTCCTGAAGATTTGGGGATGCTGGGCATACGTTAAACGTTTGGATGGTACCAAACTAGAACCCAAATCAGATAAGTGCCTATTTGTAGGTTATCCTAGGAAAGCAAAGGATATTACTTCTACCACCCACAAGAGAACAAGGTATTTGTTGCTCTACATGCGATTTTCCTCGAAAATGAATTCCTAAATAAAGTGGTAAGTGGGAAGAAAGTAGAACTCGATGAAAATCAGAGTGACACTGTTCCTGACACTGATTCCTTACGGAACATGAACAGTTCATCAGGGATGAGACTGTACCATAATCTTCTAATAAACAAGAACCGCGTAGGTCGGAGAGAGTCAGAAAACAACCTGAGAGGTATGGGTTTATGATCTCACCTCACGTAGATATTAATCTTATTAAGGATAATGAGCCGGCTACGTATGAGGAAGTGATACAAGGTATCGACTCTGCTTTATGGAAAGAAGCCATGAAGTCCGAAATGGATTCCATGTACACCAACCAAGTTTGGACACTGGTTGATACACCAGAAGGCGTAAAGCCTATTGGTTGTAAATGGGTCTTCAAGAAGAAGACGGACATGGATGGCAACATATAAACGTACAAAGCTAGGCTTGTAGCGAAAGGGTATCGTCAATGACATCGTGTCGACTACGACAAAACTTTTTCACCTGTTGCCATGATTAAATCCATTCAGATAATGCTTGCTATTGCTGCATATTTCGATTATGAAATATGGCAGATGGATGCCAAAACCGATTTCCTTAACGGAAACCTTTTGGAGGATGTTTATATGCAACAGCCTGACATTTTTGTCGTACCAAAACATGCAAATAAGGTTTGCAAGTTAAATCGATCCATTTATGGATTGAAGCAAGCATCGCGTTCTTGGAACAAATATTTTGATGAGATCATAAAAGAATATGATTTCGTTCAAAACGAGGATGATCCTTGTGTATATAAGAATGTTAGTGGAAACACACTGTCATTCATTGTCCTTTACGTTGATGATGTATTGCTTATTTGCAATGACATTCACATGCTACAATCGGTGAAAGCTTGGCTTTCATTAAAATTCTCCATGAAAGATCTGGGAGAAGCAGCTTTTATTCTGGGGATAAGGATCTACCGGGATAGATCTAGAAAGATGCTTGGACTCTCCCAGAGCTCGTATATTGACAAAGTTTTGAAAAGATTCAGCATGGATCAGTCTAAGAGGGGACTGTTGCCAGTGTCACATGGTGTCTCTCTATCTAAGGACATGTGTCCTAAAACTCAAGATGAAAGAGACAATATTAGTCGGATCCCGTTCGCTTCAGCAGTCAGATCGATCATGTATGCCATGATATGTACGTGACCTGATGTCTCGTATGTTTTGAGCATGTGTAGTCGCTATGAGGCAGATCCAAGTGATGGTCACTGGGTTACGGTTAAGAACATCCTTAAGTATCTTAGACAAACTAAGGATGCTTTCTTAATCTATGAAGATGGAGAACTTGAGGTAACTGGGTTTACCGATAAGTTTCCAAACCGATAAAGACGATTGTAAGTCACAATCCGGGTACATATTTTGTTTGAACAACGGAGCAGTTGTAGGCACTGCATTTTTGCATGAAGCCCGATGATGAGCCTCGTATGGAGGCACTACCCGATAAGTTACGGAAGTCGCGGGAAACAGTTGTCGGAAGGGAAAATTCAAAAATTAATACTTTATCAATTTAATTCATTTGTTTAGCCTCGGGTTCGCTCAATTGATCTCTGTTTCAAACGTTAGCCTCGGCCAAAAATCCATGCAACCCATGCAACCTACAAAGGGCCACACACCCAAGCCCACATCACAAAACCCAAGCCCAATCCAAAATATTAAAATCACATTTAACACATGTCAAAATCCCTCCCAAATCCCCTCCAAATTAAAAATATCTCGAATCTAATCCCCACAAAAAATACACAATATTATTTCCATAAATAAATTAATTAAATACACAACTATATAAAGACCACTAAACAAAAAACCTGGGGCGTCATCTTCTCTCTCTCGCCACTCCCATCTCATTCCTTCTTCCCGGGGACACTCTCGGCAGAGGCAAAAAAAAAAGACAAAAACACAAACCCTAAAACCTGCACGCCAAAACCCTCTTCTTCCAAACAAGACTCGACAACCTCCCCTCTCTCATTCGACACACAAAAACACAAACCCAAGGCCTCATTCTCTCTTCACGCCTCTCTCTCAAAAAAACACAAAAAAAATAAAACCCTAGACTCACATCTCTCTCTCACTCCATTATTCCATTCGGCAGTAACTCACACAAATAAAAAAACCTAAGCCATCTCTCTCTCTCGATATAAAAAAAAACAACTCTCGGCAGTAACAAACAAAAAGAAAACATAACCCTAAGCCTCTATATTCTCTCTTCCTTCTCTCCCTAAACACACTCACGACATCTTCCCTAAAAACCCTAGCACTCTCGGCTTTCTCTAACTTTTTTCATTTTCTCCCTCTCACACACACCCGTCCTCTCTTCCTTACTCTCCGCACACAGCAACCCATCAAACTGAGCAAGCCACACACTCGGCAAGCACAAACCCCACACACACTATCAAACACACGCATCACCTCACCATCGACCAAATAAAACCCTAATACAAACTCACGAAGACACAAATAACACACACATGCTTGCAAATCGACACACACTTTGAACGAAAAATCAACCCACCAAACCCCATCCACCGATTCAAACATCAACAAATACCCTCCCTGACCGACAAACAGCAAACCCAAATATCCCTCCCTGACCGACACAAAAAAAACTAACAGAACTAAGCCCTGACCGACGCACACAAACAACAAAACAAACCATCCCCTGAATCACCGAAATTTAGCCCCAAACCAGCAACTTTGAATCACCAAAAATAGCCCTTAATGCAGCCCCAAAAAGTCTAGAAAACATAACCAAAACAGCCCCAAATAGTCCCCGAAACACCCATACATCACCCATAAAACCAGAGAAAAAAGTAACTAAAACAATCCAGAAAATAGTCCTTAAACACCCCCTAAAACAGTCCCTGAACCACCTAAAACACCCCCTGAAAATCAACCCTCAACCCATCCAAAAATAGTGAACAAGACAGCGAAACAGTGAGTGGAAACAGCGGAAATAGTGAATCAGCGAATCAGAAAAACATCAGAGCATTAACCCTTTCGACGACGTCTCGACGCACTTCCGAGAAGCGACTTAAAAGGTAAGACCTGAGGGCACTCTCTTTAATATTCGTTTTGTTATCCCGGACACGGCATGCTTGGTTGGACGTGAAATGCTTCCGACCGGGCATGCGAGATCCCACACTAGGGCCAAGTCCCTTGGTCATATTTGATTTCTTTAATATTTTTGTTATTTATGTTTTATGTTCATTTACTGCATGTGTTTATTATTCCACTATTTACTTTCCGTTTGTTATTTCATTTATTTATTGATGCATCGTTATTTAGTGCGCATGGGCTAATTACATCGGATTAAAGGTCCCCCATTTGAGGGAAATACCTGAGGGTAGCCTTTACCACGATATTTTGTCGCGCCGGACGAGGTATGCTTGGTTGGATGTGAAATACGTCCAATCGGGCATACGAGGTCCCATATAGATGTCGGCCAAGTCTCTTGGTCGCGTCTCTTTTCTTAATTCTGTTATTCATTTATTGTTGTTCCTTTATTAAGTTATGCATCATTATTTAGTGCACATGGGCTAAGCACGCCGGATTAAAGGTCCCCCATTTGAGGGTAATGCCTGAGGGCATCCTTTACCATGATATTTTGCCGTGCCGGACGAGGTATGCTTGGTTGGATGTGAAATACATCCAATCGGATATACGAGATCCCATATAGATGTCGGCCAAGTCTCTTGGCCGCATCTCTTTTCTTTTAATTCATTATTCACTTTTTAGTTTGTTATTTTTTAGTTATCGCTTCGTATTCATTCCATTAGTTATCTTTATTTATTCTGCCGCATCACTTCACTTTATTTCCATGATTGCATTGTGTTAATGCTTGAGTGTTTCCTCTTGTGGTATATTGGATGGAAACCCAGACATAAATCCCGTAGCCGAATTCGAATGGACGGTAGTGCGGTCTGTACTTGGGATACAACTCCACGTACCGCTTGAGAAACATTTATGCATGTGTTTATATCATTATAGATGTCATTTTTATGATCCCGTTTGAACGTGTTTCCGAACGCTACACGAACACATACATTCTGTCTCACTCCATTCGAACGTGTTCTTGAACGCTACATGAACGCACACACACTAGAAAAACTCTTTCATCATATTTTATGCATGTTCGCCGCTTTGGTTATTTTTTTTGCATCATGTGTTTACTTATCTCTCTTTAATATTAGCGCTTTTACTGTTATTATTAATTTACATTATCGTGCTTCTTTGTTTAATATACTTGTGGAATTATGTTTTGCTTTGCTTTCATTTTCATTTTATGTTTCATTTTTTGGACCTCTCGTCATGAGATGTGAACTTGTTGGGCCATTTAAACTAGGACGAGTCTATATCTTATGCCGATCGGACCAAAAGTTTTCAAAATACCGATGGGCCACTTGTGTTTGAGCCCCCTATCATTTGAAGTTGTTTAGCCACATTATACCAAAAGTGTAAACCTATTGGGCCTTTTTCAACTGGGACATGTTTGCACCTCGCAATAATATGATTGAATGCTTTGAAATGATAATGGGCCAACTTGTATGAAAACCTTGATGGACTTAGAAAATCCAATCATAATATAAATATGCTAGAAGCATGAGTCCGATATCCACATAGGATACGCCTTGTTATGGCATATTTATTTACTTTGGATACCTCCAAGTTCATCCCCATGACCACGGTTACCGAAAGCCCAATTCGTCATTTCTAGACAATGGCACGATCCCATAATAGGCTTAGCCAATGTTGTAAATGGGCAGCCTTTGTCTTTTACCGATGGAAATGGACTGAAGTGACCAAGGTTCACCTTGTAGCATAGGAGAGAATGATTTTGTGTACCTTACATCGGTGCATAAAATAAGTCATACCTAGGATATAAATAGAATTACCACGAGTGTACGAGGAATAAGGTCGGAAGGATATATTTTGTTTTGATAACCATTTGCATCTCATGCATCTCATGCATACACGCATCATGTTAACCCCGTGTCTTAAAAGCCATCATAGATATCCATTGGGTTAGAGAAGAAAAACGATTTATCAAGAAGAGTTTAGCAAACATGGACATCGGGGAAAAGGAAGCCGAGAAACAGAAAATTTTACGGCAAGAATAAAAATACCATTGGGGGCCCTCAGCAAAAAAAAAAGGAAACAAAGAGAGAAAAAAATTGTATGTTTTTAGTCCTTAATAGTTAGACATAAGTCCGATGATGAAATGATTTGCTTTAGGGTGAAATCTTAGAAAAGATAAGTTCTTGATGCGCTTTTATCTGATACTTTGAGTAATTGATCTAAGTTAGACGTGTGAGCACTTAATCATAGGTTTATAGCAGTGAAAACCTGAGTAGTCGGCAAGGTGACTAGTTGAAGAAATTGCAGGTCGATGAATGACCGTTTGCTTAGATGTCTATCCTTATTTACTTTGATGTGTGGTATGGTTGAAAATAATAGAAAATTCTCAAAAGAAGAAAATTAAACCACCTATAATCGATAAGCGTGAAGCTACCCATGGGCGAGTATTAGGACCACCATGAGGAGAAATGATACCTTAAAGGGTAGGTGTGTTAAAAAAAAATTAAAATAAATCATATCATATTGAACACATAAAAGCAATTGTAGAGCATAATTGAGACATCTAGGTTGGTTTGACCCGTCGATCCCAATTTTTAAATGAAATCATTTGAGTTGGCTTACCTAGGAATCAAGTTGTAAATGGACCTTTACACACACACTTTGAGTCTGGCTTAGATCATTTATTCAAAAAATTGGATTTAAGTTGCATTGAGTATTTTGAAGGTTCTCTGGTTTCATTACTGGGCATCCTTTGAGAACGATAAGATGTGTAACTATTAGGGGGACACCTTAGGCAAAATATCAGGACGAACCTACAAGACAAATGGATACAACGAAATCATGAGCCATGAGACCAAAATAACTGAACGATCACCAGAGGAGAATTGACAGAAGAAAACTGTAAGCAGACCCAGGGGCGACCGAAGGCGTTTATAGGCAAAGGGCACCAAAGAGCCCAAGGAAGGCCTAACCCATCGGAATAGGAAAACTGTATGACTATGTGTCTATGGAAGTTCGAAATCAGGGTAGGTGTATTTGGTCTTAACCGAGACTTGCACCGCTAATACTTACGACAATCAATATACTTTGGTTGAGGTCGTCCAGGGCTTTAACAGGTTCTGTGTACGCCAATACTGGGTATATTGAGAATCGTAGTGTGTTGGGTGTGATGTTAAGACGGAAGTGTCACTCCAGTCATATGGAGATGATGGTCACGTAGGATACGGTACTAGTTCTCTTAAGTACTGAAGTCATCGGGAACATGACTAGGTCATAGTTATCCGATATAGAGACTAGTTACCAGACATCCGACATGTGCTTCGTACGGGGCAGACATAATTCCAGCCCTAGGCCTAGCACGTGATCATCAGATACTGGATCGAAATACGCAATACCACGTATACTAGGCCTGATATAGATCGCTTATTCCTGTAAGCATGTTTATGGAGAATTGGGTAGGCATGACGCTTTGCTAGAAGCCAACCTTGTCTTGTGAATCGGAGTAAACGTAGTACTAGGTACTTACGTGTTCGGATAGTCCGACGACCCGATTTACTACCAACATAGCTGGAGATCTCATGCGTCACTTCCCAAAGATTCACCGATGACGTATGACTCGCACTTTAATTAATCTTGGATTAATTTAATGAGAGAGAAAAAATTAATCTGGGATTAATTACGCAGATATTTTATCTGGGATAAAATATCATTAAGAGAGAGAAAACGATTAATTTGGAATTAATCGATAAAATAATATATTTGATATATTATACGAAATTGGATTTCGATGCGGAATTAAAATTAGGTTTTAATTCGGGTGAACGAATTAATTTAGAATTAATTCGTTAGTGATGTGAATAGTGATTTCGCTAGGCGTAATCATTTAATTACGACGCAACGAAAAATTCGTTAATTTGGAATTAGCGAACCCGAGCCTGGGATTGTTTGCGAGGGCATTCGCATTTCGATTTCGAGTGTGGCACACAAGTCAAATCCAACGTCAAATCATTAGTCATATCAAGCGTCAAATCACATGTCACTTTGAGTGATGTGACAATTGATTGATTGATTGATGTGAGTTGATGTGTATTGATTGACAAGCATTTAATGTTTGCTTTATGGAAATTGAAAAATGGTAAATGTTAATTAATTTTAGAAATTAATAAACCTATTACACATTTTCTTTTCCCTCTTCTCTCTAATGGATGCGTTTTTGGTGCCAAAATAGAGCCAAAACTTTCTCTTCTTCTCTCTCGGTCTTGGACCGATTTCTTCTCTATTTTTCTGGTTTGACCGAGTAATGAAGAAGAAGCAAATGATTTTGTTGCAAGATCAAGGTGCTAGCACACTCTAGGAGGCATACCAAGGTGTTAGGGCAGTGAGTTCGTGAGCATGGAAGATTATCAACAAAGCTTGGAGCTTTAATGGAGTCCATGGCCGATTCTTCATGGAGGAGATCCACCCACTGCCGTGCAGCCCCTACCATGAGCAGCCCACTGCCGAGCTCCCAAGGGAAGTTTGTTTCTTGTCTTTGCAGCATCCAACCGATCCATGTGAGTTTTTCCGCACCTCATTTGGTTGTATTTACACTTGTTTCATGCTTTATAAATGATCTTGGGACCCTTAGAGGAATCCAACATGTCACTGTTACACACTGCACAAGCCCATCAAAGTGGGGGCGACTGTAGGCACTGTATTTTTGCATGAAGTCCGATGATGAGTCTCGTATGGAGGCACTACCCGATAAGTTAAAAAGTCGCGGGAAACGGACGTCGGAAGGGAAAATTCAAGAATTAATATATTATCAATTTAATTCATTTGTTTAGCCTCGGGTTCGCTTAATTGATCTCTGTTTCAAACGTTAGCCTCGGCCCAAAACCCATGCAACCCATAAAGGGCTACACGCCCAAGCCCACATCACAAAACCCAAGCCCAATCCAAAATATCAAATCACATTTAACACATGCCAAAATCCCTCCCAAATCCCCTTCCAAATTAAAAATATCTTGAATCTAATCCCCACAAAAAATACACAATATTCTTTCCCTAAATAAATTAATTGAATACACCAATATATAAAGACCACTAAACAAAAAACCTGGGGCGGCATCTTCTCTCTCTCGCCACTCCATCTCATTCATTCTTCCCGGGACACTCTCGCCAGAGGAAAAAAAAAAGACAAAAACACAAACCCTAAAACCTGCACGCCAAAACCCTCTTCTTCCAAACAAGACTCGGCAGCCTCCACTCTCTCATTCGACACAAAAAACACAAACCCAAGGCCCCATTCTCTCTTCACGTCTCTCTCTCCTCTCTCTAAAAAAAACACACACAAAAATAAAACCCTAGACTCACATCTCTCTCTCTCTCTCCTTTATTCCATTCGGCAGCAACTCACACATATAAAAAACCCAAACCATTTCTCTCTCTCGATATAAAAAAAAAAAAAAAATCTCGGCAATAACAAACAAAAAGAAAAAAAACCCTAAGCCTCTCTCTTCTCTCTTCCTTCTCTCCCTAAACACACTCACGTCATCTTCCCTAAAAACCATAGCTCTCTCGGCTCTCTCTAACTTTTTTCATTTTCTCTCTCTCACACACACCCGTCCTCTCTTTCGTTCTCTCCACGCACAGCAACCCATCAAACTGAGGAGGCCACACACTCGGCAAGCACAAACCCCACACAAACTGTCAACACACACGCAACACCTTACCACCGACCAAATAAAACCCTAATATAAACTCACGAAGACACAAATAACACACACATGATGCGAAACAGACACACACTTTGAACGAAAAATCAACCCACCAAACCCCCCCTCCACCGATTCAAACATCAACAAATACCCTCCCTGACCGAAAAACAACAAGCCTAAATATCCCTCTCTGACGGACACAAAAACACCAACAGAACTAAGCCTTGACAGATGCACACAAATAACAAAACAAACCATCCCATTAATCACCAAAATTTAGCCCCTAACCGGTAACCTTGTATCACCGAAAACAACCCCTTAATGCAGCCCCAAACAGTCTAGAAAACATAACCAAAACAGCCACAAACAGTCCCCGAAACAACCAAACAGCACTCATAAAACCAGAGAAAACAATAACCAAAACAGTCCAGAAAATAGTCCCTAAACACCCCCTAAAACAGTCCCTGAACCACCTAAAACACCCCCTAAAAATTAGCCCTCAAACAATCCAAAAATAGTGAACACAGCAAAACAACGAGTGGAAATAACGGAAACAACGAATCAACTAATCAGAAAAACTGCGGAGCATTAACCCTTCCGACGACGTCTCGACGCACTTCCGAGAAGCGACTTAAAAAGTAAGACCTGAGGGCCCTCTCTCTAATATTCGTTTTGTTATCCCAAACACAGCATGCTTGGTTGGACGTGGAATGCGTCCGACCGGGCATACGAGATCCCACACTAGCGGCCAAGTCCCTTGGTCATATTTGATTTCTTTAATATTTTTGTTATTTATTTTATGTTCATTTATTGCCCGTGTTTATTATTCTGCTATTTACTTCCCGTATGTTATTTCATTTAACTTTTTACGCATCGTTATTTAGTGCGCATGGGCTAATTACGTCGGATTAAAGGTCCCCTATTTGAGGGAAATGCCTGAGGGCAGCCTTTACCACGATATTTTACCGCGCCAGATGAGGTACGCTTGGTTGGATGTGAAATACGTCCAATCGGGCATATGAGGTCCCATATAGATTTCGGCCAAGTCTCTTGGTCGCATCTTTTTTCTTAATTCCGTTATTCATTTCTTGTCGTTCCTTTATTAAGTTATGCACCATTATTTTATGCGCATGGGCTAAGCAAGTCGGATTAAAGTTCCCCCATTTGAGGGTAATGCCTGAGGGTAGCCTTTACCATGATATTTCACCGCGCCGGACGAGGTATGCTTGGTTGGATGTGAAATACATCCAATCGGGTATACGAGATCCCATATAGATGTCGGCCAAGTCTCTTGGTCGCATATTTTTTCTTTTAATTCTGTTATTCACTTTTTTATTTGTTATTTTTTAGTTATCGCTTCGTATTTGTTCCATTAGTTATCTTTATTTATTCTGCCGCATCAATTCACGTTTATTTCCATGATTGCATTGTGTGAATGGTTGAGTGTTGCCTCTTGTAGTATATTGGATGGAAACCCAGACATAAATTCCGTAGCTGAATCCGAATGGACGGTAGTACGGTCTGTACTTGGGATACAACTCCACGTACCGCTTGAGAAACATGCATGCATGTGTTTATGTTATTGTAGATGTCATTTTATGATCCTGTTTGAACGCGTTTTCGAACGTTACATGAACACATGCATTCTGCCTCACTCCGTTCGAACGGGTTCTCGAACACTACATGAACGTACACACACTAGACAAACTCTTTCATCATATTTTATGCATGTTCGCTGATTTGGTTATTTCTTTTTGCATCATGTGTTTACTTATCTCTCTTTAATATTAGCGCTTTTACTGTTATTATTAATTTACATCATCGCGGTTCTTTGTTTAATATACTTGTGGAATTATGCTTTGCTTTCATTTTTATTTATGTTTATAGGTGTGAAAACTTGTATGTTATTTGAATTATCTTGCATGAGACTTGGTTATATCATTGTGTAAACCCGTTCATTACAACTGGCATAAGTAAGGGACCATTCTGAACCCAACGGTTTGAGGTCTTCCCTTACGAGGGGTGAGTGCGGCCTTAAAACAATTCCCAAGTCACGCTGGGTGGCGACTCCTTTTATTCTCTGGTTTAGTCCCCCGCGGGCTAATTCGTACTCCCAACGGGCCGCAAGCACAGACAGCGTCACCTATGTGTCCACAGTGAGCTGGAAATATTCCAAGCAAGAGACTGTTGCCGATTCAACAACAGAAGCAGAATATATCGCTGCAGCCGAGGTAGCATAGAAAGAATTTTGGATCCGTAAATTCCTAATTGGATTAGGAGTTGTTCCGTTAGCAGCTAAGCCCGTTCCTTTATATTGTGACAATAACGGGGCTATAGCACAGGCTAAGGAACCGTGGTCTTATCAACAATCCAATCATGTACTTCGACGTTTCCATCTGATTTGTGAGATCATACATCGTGGCGATATGAAGATCGAGAAGGTCGCATCAGATGACAACATTGCAGATCTGCTGACGAAGGCTATTTCTCAGCAAAAGTTTTGAGCGACATGTACATAGTTCATGTATTAGATACTTGAGTGATTGGCTATAGGCCAAGTGGGAGATTGTTGGACAATTATGACCCATAGCATCACTATTTGTAAAAGACATTGTGGTTTTTGTATAAATTAACTATGTGACAAAGGAAATTGCTATTTTATCATTTTTTAATTAGATTACTTGAATATATAAATGATAAAAGTCCTTATGATTAGTTCCGGATTAATAAGATATGAGACAATATCAATCCACGAAAGGTTTAATCATTAAATATCCATAGTATCAATCCACGAAAGGTTTAATCATAAACTATCCATAGTCGTAGTATTATCGAGACTGGACATCGATAATGCGGAATAGACTAGTATTGCACTTGTGCACGTTATAGATGCGTAACGGCATAGTTATCATATATTTGGGTATTAGATACTCATGCAAGTGTAATAAGAGGTTCTGTTTGCCGATGGTACGGAAACAGCTTCGCTTTGGATAGACCCATCGAAATCCCATTGGTAGTATGACTATGTGTCTATGGGAATCTGAACCAGGGTAGGTGTATTTGGTCTTAACCTGAGACTTGCATCGTTAATACTTGCGACAATCAGTACGCTTTGGTTTTGGTCATCTGAGACTTTAACAGGTTCTATGTATGCCTCTTCTAGGTTTATTGAGAATCATAGTGTATTAGGTGTGATGTCAAGATGGAAGTATCACTTAGGGATACATAACTGGTACTCTAATATGTTGCAACTATCGGGATAATATGACAAGGTCATGATTATTCGATTAAGAGACTAGTTGCTAGTGATCCGATATATGCTTCGTACGGGTCAGACATAATTCCAGCCCCAGGCCTAGCATGTGACATCCGATACTGGATCATAATACGCAATACTTAGTATACTACGCTTGATAAAGATTATGTATTCCTTAAAAGAATATTTCTGGAGAATTGGTAGGCACGGTGCTTTGCTAGAAGTCAACCATATCTTGTAAATCGATAATAACGTGGTACGGGGTACGCGCGTGTTCGGATAATCCGATGACTGAATTTACTACCAACATATCCAGGAATCTCATGGGTCACTTCCCAAAGAATCATTATGACGTTTGACTCGAACACAATTAATCTGAGATTAATTAATAAGAGAGAGAAAGTTAATCTGGGATTAATTACGGCAAGAATTTATCTGGGATAAAATTCAAATAGTAGAGAGAGAACGATTAATTTGGAATTAATCGATTAAATAATATTTCGATATATTAATTGAAATTAGATTTCAATGCGGAATTAAAATTGGATTTTAATTCGGGCAAACGAATTAATTTAGAATTAATTCGTAAGCGACTCTAATAATAATGTCGCAACGATAAATTAATTAATTCAGAATTAAATGAACCCGGGCCCGAGCGAAGTTGCGTGTTGGATTGTTCGACTTAAATTCAGAATTTACAAGTGGTGGTACCCACTTGACTTACACACACACATTTGACTAGTGATGGAAGTGGTTACGGTTGAGTGTAAGCATTAGATTGCTTATTTTTTACTCAATTAATATCCACACACTTGTCATTTGGAATGACATATACCAACTTGATTTTTGGAAAATGATAATTTGGTTTTTTGAAAATCAAATACACAACACAAAAAAGAAAAACTCTCTCTCCTTTCCAAGCCTAATGACGTGAGCTTCCTTTCTCTATTTAGAAATTTTGTTGCAAATTTTCTTCACATTAGCACTATCAAGAAGTCATACAATGTTATAGGGAAACCAATCCTAGAGTTTGGAACACAAAGAAAAGCTTGGAGCTCTTCACCAACATCAAAAAGTTTTGAACTTCATACTTCCATCAAATCCGCTCAAAGTAAGTTTTTTCCGCAACTTCTTTGAGTATTCACACATATATCATGATTAGAGATCCTTGGCATATTCTAGGAACACTTACATAAATGAGTGTGATGTAGGTGTTTGAAGATAGATTGGGAGAAGTTTTGTGCGTAAGTGGAGAGTTGTGAGAGTTTTTGCGAATTTTTTTGTAAGAAATGTGTTGGGATGTTGTGTTTTAAAAACTGATATCGGGTGTGCGTCGCGACTCTTATTGGATAGTGTTTCACCACTAAACCCTAAATATTAGGGGGTTTTGTGATTAGGTTTACGCGTCGCGACTCTAAGGTCTTGCTTCGCGTCTCGCTTGTCAACTCGTCGTGGTGCTAAAGGTTTTATGTCATGATATGAAAGGCTTTAGATATTCTTTGGTTCTGCCTTAGTTATCTTCTTACTCATGTCACGACACGATACTGATGTCACAACGCTCTCTCATCCATGCATCGCGACTCATTGGAACTTATATCACGACGCTCAAGCTTTTGAGCTCTCTGCCTCAGATTTGCCCTATAGCACGTCGCGACGCTCTTACCTTCTTCAGCTGGTTCAGTGTTGCTCTGTCCTGAAGGCTCCATTCACTATATTTCCTACAAAAATAAGATACAAATTTCAAAAATCACTCTATATCATGCAATAACACAATTGAAATTAAAATTTTGAAAACGAGCAAAAAAAAATTTCTTAGGTTGCCTCCCCGCTATCGCTAAATTTAACTTCTTCGGCCAGACGCAATCTGAAGATCTTCCTTCAAGGAGGCTTTATTATGGTTTTGGATGTCCTAGATAGGACAGTGCCATGAGCATTACTCTTCAAGCGTCTCTTCCAAAAATGAGGTGGCAAATAGACTTTTTTTCACATTGTACTTGTGCCACCTTCTTTAACTTTTTACTTTAGGAGATCTTGAATGGAAGATTAGATCATCATGAGGTCTCGTATGATGCTTGACTTTAAATGGTTGTGCCATTCTGTCAAGTTTTTTAGCGGTATCCATGATTTTAATTTCCCCAAGGTGAGGTGTGTCCATTGTGTCATGAGATTTTCAATAGGCTCAAACAATTGCTCTTTCCCAAGTCATTGTTCCATCACATCCTCATAGATGTACTCGAAATTTATTCATTCATCTATTCATCAGACATTTGCACAATGCATGCTCCAAGATTATCAATTTGGAAATACATAGTCGATGTATCCTAGTTGGCATCATTTAATATGTATGTTTTTAAGCCCTCATCTTTATTTGTTGGTATGGAGGGTATGAGTAGCTCTTCTACTTGTGTCTCCTCATAAATGCACTCATTGTGAGAGAATTATCTAGATAATTTGAGAATTTTCTTGTTCAAGCTCTTGACAAGATACCTATGACTCTTATATGACTCTGCCTCTTTCTCTATTACGGTGTCATTATGAATCTTTTGACTCTCGAGGGCTTCTTCAGTGTAATCTACAGTGTTCCTTGAGATGTGTAGCTCTAGTTATCAGTTAATTATCTCAATTGATCTTTCTGTCTCTGTAAGGATGCTACTGACTATGAGCCATTGCTTCAAATTTAGCTTCTCGTTTCTTGAGCATGTCAACAATCTGTTCCTCCACTGATGGTTCTAGTTCTTGAGGAAGATCATGGGCTGGTGGTAGATCAAAATGATAATATGGTTCATAGTGATATGCATGACCTTCATTGTTATGCCATGTAAAATTCTGATGATTTTGCCACCCTGGATTGTAGTTAAACATGCAATGATCACTCGGGTGGTGGCCTTCGCATATCTCACATCTTATCATCATGCTCTGAAAAGTTGAGCATATGTTGCGCCACTTCTATATGACATCCACTGATAGTTGTTGGCTGGACAACAGTTATCAGAAAAATCATATTGTGTCTCCCAGAAATGGGGTATAACATCAGCTCTTATAGCTCTTAATGCTTCCATCGCCCAATAGTACTCAATTACTTTGACCACCTACGGTAAAAGAAAATCAAAAAGGAAGATAAAAAGAAAAATACTTAAATACAAGTAAAGTATTTATGCTCAATATTAATAATGAAAGATAAATAAATCCCCAACATCGGCGCTAAAAACTTGATCGCTATTTTCACACGTTACTCAAGCGCACGTATCGCTCAAGTAGTATAACGTTATCGATCCAACTAGGACTTATATCCTACGTTACTAATTATTGAAACTAATTACTTACAAATATCTAATTGAAATTGAATGTGATTGTTGGTTGAAGATGATTATAACAAAAGCGATTAAATAAAGCTACGACAAATTCCAAGGGAATCAATAAAGAGAAAACATTGAGGGTTGTGAATCCACCCAATATTCTTCCAAAGATGAATTCGTTCTCCTATACTTGTGCAATACATTAGCTTATTAACCTGGAACACTAAGATATCCACAAGCCTATTTCGATGGTCAACTATGAATGTTCAGAATAAACTAATCAACTATATTTCTATGTCAATTAATTAATCCCAAATTTATTAAGATCAAGTTCCAATTATAGCTACACCCGCTTGACATGTATATTTCTATCCTGTAAGGAAATCCATAAGATGAAATTGTTTACTATTGAATCTAAGGCTAAACCTAAAATCTCTTTGCCAAGTTCATCTAAGTTTACCACATCAATCATATTGGTGATCAAGTAATAAGAAACATTAAAATCAATGATCGATAAGCAAACCAAAATATCACATAAGATATAAGCAAACACAATTTGTAAATTCATAAATATTATGTTTCATCACAACCCTAGATTATAGATCTAGTTAATATACATGCTCAAAAACTCTAAATAAATATTGAAAGATAAACAAAACATCAAAGACAAAAGGAATAATAAACTCTGTCGAGATCGGCAATCTTTCGCCCCTTGTTGTTGAGATCTTGAGCCAAACTCCTTTGATGTGTTTTCTTCTAAAAAATCATATTGGAGGCTCTAAAATTAGGTCCTCAGTCCCCATCCAAAGACTCCTTTATTTTTTGGATGAATGGCTCTTTATATAGGGTGTTTGGTTCTTTCTTGAGTACACTTCATTAACAGGCTGGAAAATATAAGCGCGTCGTGAAGCGAAAATCCCAGTGTTGTGACGTGATAGCTTTAGTAATTCAGCACCTTCTACCTTGTTTGCGTTACGATGCACGTTTCGGTGTCTGGACGTGCATCTTAATTCCAAATTTGCCCGTATTTGCTCCATATTTTTCCACTTTCGTCAATTGTTGAGTCCATTAGGTCTCGATATTAGTTTTACCTATTAAACAAACCCAAAACACATCAAAGCGCTCATAAAACTCGAGATAACATACAAAAATCAAACTAGAGGGGTGAGAAATATGTGAATATTGGTCGCTCATCAGGTTCTATTAAGAAATGAAAATGTGGGAGATAGGCGCAGTAGGAGGTGCCTGGGAAGATCAAGAATTGGAGACAGAGATCCTATCACTTAGAATGTCCTGAACGCGGAATTCCCAATGAGATTTTCCATCCCTACGATTGATGTATACAAGGGTAATATTGACCCAAATTTACACGTGTAGAAGTTTGTGTTGTTGATGCAGATTCATGGTATGGAGGGAGATGAACTTTGCAAACCCTTTCATTTAACCTTGGGATGACCTGTTTTTTTATGGTCTGGAATCTGAAACCAAGGAGCGTCAACTGTTTTTCATAGCTACAGAGGTCCTTACGACATTTCAAAAGAGCTTGCTCTCCCAGGAAGCTAATTAGGTCGTTGAGGATGATAAAGCAGCGGGATGATGAGTTGTTGAAAAGTTTTTTTGACCGATACCATAATTTGGTGTTTGAGGTCGGAACGTGTGAGTCCTCTAAAGTGATGGAAAATCTGAAGGGCATATTGAAGGTTGCGCGATTATGGTCCCACCTAAGAATCCAAGAGGTATCGAACTACGTCACGACTTTAGAGAAAGCTAGGAGGTTCATACTGTTAGAAGAATGACAAAAATATTACGTGGAGGTAACAATTGGAAGAAAAAAAATAAGAAGGGATGATCATAGGGGAAACAACGGTCGGTGAGGCCCAGTTCCGTGGTAGGAATTTAGGCCTGCAGGTCCGAGGAACCCATCACTATAAACGAGGCCTCCGATCAAGGTTGCCCAAGTGACAGGGTGCAACATACACTGCCCTCAACATGCTATTTTCCTAGGTGTCTTAAGAAATACAAGATAAAAGACTGCTAATAGAGCCTGACCTGATATATTTCATGATTACTCGACAGAACAGCAGGGCCAATTGCTCCTATCATAATGTGAAGGGCCACGGGACTGAGCGGTGCAAGGACCAGCATGAGTAGGTTGAGAATCTAATAGGAATGGTTACCTGAAAGAGTGAATAGATCATGGATCCATGAAGACCAAACACTATCGGGAGTGGCGACCAGTGTTCTCAATAGCAGGAGGAAGAACACTGGTAGAAGATTCAAATTGGGCTAAGAAGAACTATTTCAGAATCAAAGGCCCCGAAGTGTTGAATAGTGAGAGGGCCCCAAGAATATAAAATGCCTAACCTATTCGATAATATTCACAGACGAGGATTCTCATGGAGTAAGTTATCACCACGATGACGAGATTATAATCACTGCTAATACAAGCGGATCGAATATGGACATAATACTAGTGGATCTATGGAGTGTTGTGTATATTATCTCGAAGGATGTGTTAGGGTTGGTGCTCAGAGTGCCAATCTGGATTGTATTTATATACAATTCATGAATACAAACATTTTCTTTTTCCATAATATTACTTATTTATGGTAGTACTTCTTGCTTTTATATACATATTTGATCTAATTACGATTAGATTGAAACTAAATAGGATTTAGTGATATGTATATATTAGATAAAGACCCGATAATATATAATGTAGTGCGCAGTTACAAGTAGTTTGTAATTGACATTGGGAAGTGTACTACTAGAAGTATATTATCAAATAAAGTTCCTGGTCAAGATTTTCTAACACGGGTCGGTTAGTAAAATCCGCTGAGACCAGTACACGTCGTATATCGAGACTTGATTCGATGGTTTATCCCAATAAACCATGAGTCTGGGGAGACTCGTATAGACGTGTCGGTGTTTATATTGGATAAACACTGAACGACAAACTGAAGATTTCCGAATAGATGGTACACTGACATCAATAGGAATCTTCTCAATTCAAGTGAGCATAATCATCATTTGACTTGAGATACCACTGTGGATGTATGAGGTATCCTCATTAATTTGATGGCAGTCATGTCACCGATATATTTAGATCAGACCTCCGCCTGTTCGTTGGGTGTGGACTGATCCTCGGGATATCCTATGCGTATCAAGATAGGATCCTTCAGTTATGTGTACAAAGCATATGTATTCAATATGGAATTAGCAATCTGTTAAATTCATGTGCCATGGTACACTGTAGAAGTAACTTCTAAGTGTTATTAAGAGAATGCTAATAGAATCGTCGATGGGATTATATCCATAGAGATTTAACATTTTTATCTATATCACTGGAATAATCCAATACCTGTGACAGAGTGATTATATGTATGCGATGACCTCAACCTGTTTGATTCATCGAGTTTATCTGTGGTCGTCATAATTTTCGGGTGGGTAGATTATGGACAAAAAATTGGATTTCGTGACGGGTATGCCTGAATCGAGAGAGTCTCACTAATGAAACATACTCGTAGAGCACTAGGGCAACTATTATAAATAATATTGATTATTTATAAATCGTTTAACGATTAAACGAAAAAATACATGCATATGGTGTTGGGTTTCTAAGGTCATCCCAAGATCATATTAAGCATGAAATATGTGAATACTCAAAGTGAAGTTGTGGAAAAATACTCACTGCTAATGGATGTAGAGAATATAAAAATCCAACCTTTGTGTAGTTGCTCCAAGCTCCTCTCTTTGATGTATGTTGAGCTTCCAAGCTTGATTCTTGAATTCCAAACTCATGGGAAAGGTTTCCCTATCACTTTTGTATGAATCTTTAAGTGCTAGCTTAGGAAAAGTTTTGCAACAAAATTTTCCCTTTTATTCTTGAAGGATTCGGCCAAGGAGAGGAAATGTTGGGAGAGTTTTTTTTTTTTTTTTTTTGCTTGTATTTTGTTTCTAAAATAAAATACAACTAATGAAAAAGTCAAAACAAATTTTGGTATATGCTTTTCCAAAAAGCAAAACCAAGTTTGGAGGGAAAAAAACCATTAATGCCTCCAACTACTCCCATCAATCAAAAAATGACAAGATGTCAATCAACAAAAAGTGACAAGACTTCCATCACTTAAATGACTAATGATGTGACACGTGATGTGACTTGTGGCCCCACTTTAATTCAAAATCCGAGTGGGCCCGCAAAACACATTCCGGGCTCGGGTTCGCTAATTCTGAATAACGAATTTTCCGTTGCGACTTAATTAAATCAAATTTAATTAAATAATTATGCCTAGTAAAATTACTATTAAAGTCGTTCGAGAATTAATTCTAAATTAATTTGTTCGCCCGAATTAAAATCCAATTTTAATTTCACGTCGAAATCCAATTTCATTTATATATCGAATATATTATTTTATCGATTAATTCCAAATTAATCGTTCTCTCTCTATTAATTGAATTTTATCCAAGATAATTTCGCTGTAATAATCCTAGATTAATTTTATCTCTCTTCTAATTAATCCTAGATTAATTATGTTCGAGTCATACGTCATCGGTGAATCTTCGGGAAGCGACCCATAAGATCTCTGGATATATTGGCAGTAAATCCGGTCGTCGGATATCCGAAAACATGCGTACCCGGTACCACGTTCTTACCGATTTACAAGACATGGTTGGCTTCTAGCAAAGCACCGTGCCTACCCAATTTTCCAGAAATATTATTTTATTGAATATGTTATATGTGTCAGGTGTAGTATACGTAGTATTGCGTATTACGATCCAATATCGGATGTCACATGCTGGACCAGGGGCTGGAATTGTGTCTGCCCCATACGAAGCATATACTGGATCTCTGGTAACTAGTCTCTATAATCGGATAAACATGACCTAGTCATATTATCCCGATGACTGCAGTACTTAAGAGTACTAGTTCTGTATCCTACGTGATCATCATCTCCATCTGACTGAAGTGATACTTCCATCTTGACATCACACCCAATACACTACGATTCTCAATATACCCAGAAGAGGCGTACACATAACCTATTAAAGCCCCGGACGACCAAAACAAAAGTATATTGATTATCGCAAGTATTAGCGATGCAAGTCTCAGGTTAAGACCAAATACACCTATCCTGATTCGGATTCCCATAGACACATAGTCATACTACCAATGGGATTCTGAGGTGTCTATCCAGAGTGAAGCTGTTCCCGTACCATCGGTAAACACAACCTCCTATTACACTTGTATAAGTATCCAATACTTAATATATTAGAACTATACCGTTATGCTCCCACAATGCGCCTAAGTGAAATACTAGTCTATTCCGCATTATCGATGTCCAGTCTCGATAATACTACAATTAGGGATATTTAATGATTAAACCTTAGTGGATTAATATTGTCTCATATCTTATTAATTCGGTACTAATCATATGGACTTTTATCATTTATGTATCTTGGTAATCCAATTGCAAATGATAAAAGAGCAATTTCATTTGTCACATAGTTAATTTGTACAACAACACCATGTTCTGTACAAATAGTGATGTTATGGGTCATAATTGTCCAACAAACTGCCACTTGGCCTCTAGCCAATCACTCAAGTGTCCTACACTTGAACTATGTACGGGTCGCTCAAACTTCTGCTGAGAAACAGCTTTCATCAGCGGATTTGCAAGGTTATCATCTGATGTGATTTATTCGATCATCACATTGCCACGATGTATGATCCGACAAATCAGATGAAATAGTTGAAGTATATACTTGGATCGTTGATGAGACCATTAATTCTTTAACCTATGATGTAGGCTAGCTCAGCTGCAGAACTACTCCTAATCTAATTAGGAATTCTACGGATCCAAAATTGCTTCTTTTGCTGCCTCAGCTGCAGCAATATTTCACTTTTGTTGTTTATTCGGCAACGGTATCTTGCTTGGAAGATTTCCAGCTCACTGTTTCGTTATTCAAACTATATAGTACCCTTATTACGACCTATAGTCATTTTTGTCGGTTAGGAAACTTGCAACGGTGAACCCAATCACTTCAAGTTATCCTTCTCCATGTTAAGAAAGCATCATTAGTTCGTCTAAGATACTTAAGGATGTTCTTAACATCAATCCAGTGACCATCACCTTGATCGGCCCGATTGTGACTCTATATGCTCAAAGCTTATGAGACACCAGGTCACGTACATATTTTCAATGTACGAGTTCTCCGAGAGTGCCAACAACTTTTAGATCTATCCCGGTAGATCCTTATTCCTAGAATAAAGGTTGCCTCTCCAAGTACTCTATGGAGAAATTTCATTAAAGCCAAGCTTTCACCGATTGTATTATGGGAATGTCATTTCCAAGAAATGATATGCCATAATTATATAAGACAATCATTGTCAGTGCGTCCCACTAACCTTCTTATATACACAAGAATCATGTTCGTTTTGAATGAAATCATATACCATTATGATCTTATCAAAACGTTAGTTCCAAGAACTCAATGTTTGCTTCAATCCATAAATGGATCGATTTAACTTGCAAACATAGTTTGCATGTTTTGGTATGACAAAACCGTTAGGATGTTGTAAACATCCTCCAAAAGGTTTCGTTTAAGGATGACGTCCCTAAGCCATATTTCAGAAATGAAATATGCAACATTAGTAAGCATTATCCGAATGGATTTAATCATGGCAATAGGTGAACAAGTTTCATCTTAGTCGACACTATGCGTTGACGATACCCTTTCTGTACATGCCTAGCTGTGTACATTTGTATGTTTCCATCCATGTATGTCTTCCTCGAAGACTCATATAGTGCCAATAGGCACAATGTCTTTCGATACATCAACCAGTGTCTAAACTTGGTTGGTATACATGAAATCCATTTCGGACATCATGTCACTTTGCCATAAAATGAGTCGATACCTTGTATCACTTCCTCATACGTAGTCGGTTCAGCTTCCTCAATAAGACTGATATCTACATAAGGTGAGATCAGAAACCCATACCTCCCAAGTTGTTTTCTGACTCTCTCCGAGTTACGCGGTTTTTGTGTATTCAAAGATTATGGTACAATTTCATCCTGATGAACTGTTTGTGTTCCATTAAGGAATCGGTGCCTAGAACAGTATTACTCTGATTTTCATCGAGTTTTACTTTCCTCCCACTTACCACTGCATATAGGTATTCCTCTTAGGAAAACCACATCGAGAGCAACAATTACATTGTTCTCTTATGAGTTGTATAAGTACTATACTTTGGTTTCCCTAGGATAACCTACAATTAGGCACTTATCCGATTTGGGTTATAGTTTAGTATCATCCAAACGTATGCCCAGCATACCCAAATTTTCAGGAATGAGAAACCCAGTTTCTTTCCTGTTCATATCTAATATGAAGTCTGTCTAACAGATTTTTATGGAACCTTATTCAAAATAAGTATTGCACTATTTAATGCGTATCCCTAGAAGGAAAATGGTTGCTCAAAGTGACTCATCATTAACCTTACTATGTCCAATAAAATTCGGTTTGTCTGTTCTGACACACCGTCAAATTGAGGTGTTCCGGGAGGAGTCGATTATGAAAGAATACTATATTCTTTCAAATAGTCGAGAAACATATTGCTTAAGTATTTCCATCATGGTCCAATCGTGATGTTTTAATACTCTTTCCAGTCTGTTTTTATACTTCGTGTCGAAACTCTTTGAATTTATCAAAAGTTTTCGATTTATGTTTAACAAGAAACACATAACCATAACGCGATGCCACATCCGTAAAGGTTATGAAGTATTCATATCCACCTCTAGCCTAGCTAGATATGGGCCCACTTACGTCACTATGAACGAGGGCTAACAGATCGGTGGCACTTGTACTTTTACCAAGTAAAAGGTGTTTTAGGCACTTTTCCTAATAAACTAGATTCGTAGACATTATTTGAATTAGGATCAAATCTGTCCTAGTATCCACTCTTTGAAAGTGTGGATATACGAGTCTTGTTAATGTGTCCCAGACAACAATGCCACAAATAAGTCTCATCTGATTAATTCAGTCTAAGCTATTTGTTTGTCTTGTTATATGTTTGAGATTCATTTTATTAAAAATATAAATAATGTTATTCACATCTAATGTGTTTATCTCAATATCATCTTTATAAACAAAACACTTAGTGTTCTAGAATATAAAGGTATACCCGCAACGGGTTATACTTGATATAGAGATAATGTTTCTAGTCAAACTAGGTACATCATAACAGTTTCCTAATTTAAGTACATACCCCAAGGGCAGTTCCAAAACTTAGGTTTCTACGATAAAACAAGACGACTCCGTCCCGTTTTCGGATCGCATGTATATCTCATCTGAAGTCAGTCTCCTGTTAATCAGCAGATTCTGCACATCAGCAGATTCTGCACATCAGTACAATGTATGTACCACATCTAGTATTAAAAATCCAATTTTGAAACTAGTAGTGAACATGTTTATGACAAACATACTTGAAGCCGAAGCCTTGCCACGCCTTCACTTCCTTCATGTCTGCCTTGTCTATACGACAGTCACGCTTCCAGTGACTCCGTTTTCCACAGTTTAGGCAGACATCTTGGGATATGTCCTTTGTCTTCCTAGAAGACTATGATGATTTTGCCTTTGCCCATTTTAGAAGCTCTGGCTCTGCCTCATTGAGCATAGCCATCAACTCTCCAAGAGTTTACTCTTGGTTTATAATGAACCTGCCCCAGCTTTCGGGTAGAGACTACAAGATCAAATCTTTGGTAGTCTCGGCCACGTAGGTAATGCCCAGCTAACCTAGCTGATCGATGTCAGCAATCATCTGCGATACCTAGTGCTCGACAGATGTACCCTCTGACATACGCGAGCGAAAGAGCTTCTTTTGAAATTCTTACTTCTAAGATCTAAGGATAGATCTTTGAAGATCCTTTAATTTCAACATCATGATATAAAGATCTAATCCTTAGTTTTGACGACAAAATTAAAGTGTCATTGCATCAAGCATAAAGGATTGAGCACTAAAGTTATCATCACCATGAGTCTTCCAAAGCTCATGCTCTACTATTTGCTCAACTCCGGGCTCAGGCCCGAGATGTCACTCTATCAAATAGAATAACTTCTCAATTCCCAGGACTATCCTGAAGTTTTATTCCCAATCTGAAAATTGGAGCCGTTTAAAGACATTTTCACTCAGGATTATGTTTTTAAAAGATAATCTTTCAGTTATCTTGATTCCAATAGTCCAACTATTGAATCAACGATTTCGGGTACAATCGAATATAATGATTACTATAGTCTAACTATATAATCAACTACTATTTCATTGGTTAAATTCAAATATATTGATTACTATAATCCAATTATAAAATCAACTATAAATGAAGTAGTTTGAATACAGTCCAACTGTTTAATTTAAAAAACAACAACTAAATATTAGTCCAACTAATATATATACAAATAATGACGAAAAATGAAATGAGCGCATATTGGCAAGTATATAAACGAAATTGCAAATTTAATACTTGCCTCCCACTATTTTCGACGAGCCTCTAACCCTCTTTGGATTACTAGGGAACCTTAGTTTCCTAGTGGGCTAGGATCCCGTTAAATAGCACACAACCTTGACTTTGGCCAACAAGTTGTATGAAACTTAACTAGGTAGATCTCTAAGATCAATTGGATCTCATCCAATTCCTAGATCCAGTAGGTGGACCTCCAAGTCCGAAACATATATATAATATTATGCCAATATATGCCAATATATTTTCCTTACCTTTTCCTCTGAATCAACTAAGCCTTGGCTTTGGCAAAACAAGCTTAATGATTCCAGTTAAGCATAACCCATTGACTTTGGAAAGCTTCGTAATCGATGTCGATGGACAAGAAGTGATCTTGACTTTGGCCAACAAATCACAACTTGGACAAGACATGCGATATGGAAAAAAGCCTTCATGATTCAAACACATCCGCGATGGACAAAGGTCTTGACTTTGGCCAACAAACCAATGCAAATCTTGGATCTTGAGAGAGAATCACTCAATGGAAGGAAACACTTAATATTTGTTGAGGGTTTTTCGCGTAATTGGCAACCAATTAATTATCTTTGATTAGGTCACATCAAACACCCTTAAGCATGCATTCTAAAAGCATAATAAGGCGCGGTAAATAAATTAATAATGATATGCGGATGGATATCTCACAAATTATTCCTAGAACAAATCACTTCATTTTCTCTCCCCGCTAGCACTATTCTTACTTTTAACCCAGTTATATAACACTTCTAAAGAAACCTCATTTACATTGAGGGGAATAGGTGAGAAGAGAATTACAAAGAATCGAGAAATAAAGGCTGGACACGCAGGTTCAATTTAATAAATTCTAAATTTATTACAATAATTTCCAAAATTTCCCTCACGATTTAATATCCATCTGATATATATTATTCATACATCACATCCATGTATTCACACAAAGCATGTTATCAATCAATCTAATCCATTAATTAATCTTTAATTAATGACCATCCAATGTTCAAACAAAGATTTGATTTGCGCGAGTCCAACTCGTTTAAGAATAAGTACTCAAAGTATGAATTCTTGAATTATATCAAACTACAATATTAAATCCAATTTAATTTGTATTCAATACTAATTCTTTATTTAATTCCAAATTAAATAATTACACTTTTGATGTGCCTATATGACTTAGATTCCAAATCTAATTTTAATGGGTCTGAAAGCCCAATTAACATCCAATGTCAATTTAATTAAAGTCCAATTGGCTTTTAATTAATCATAAGGCATGGACTTTGGCAACCAAAGCCCAATAAGGAATCATCCTTTGCCATAAAATTAATTTTGGCCCATTAGGCCCAATTAAATTTTTAAATGCCCAATAATCATATTTGGACTTTATGGAAATGGTTTTAGGCCCAATTGGATCCAACCAATTATCCTAAACCAAACTTGGCCCAACCAAGCCCATTAGGCCCAAATACAACATTATTAGCCGAATTCCAAATTAAGCCCAATTAATTTAATCACAATATTCCAAATATCATAATTATTTAATTAAAGTGTATTAGCCATAATTAATTAGTTAAATTAATATTTCCAAAACACCAATTACACTAATTAATCATGCTTTTAATTTATCAATATATGTCTAACACAAATTGAAGCAAAATCAATCCCAACATGCTCATTAAGCTCACGACAATCATGGTAATTTTTCATTAATTTTGATTTCAATCCAATTAAATCATAAATCAATTTAACCATGTATTTTAAACTCATCCATTGGTCTAAAAAATCAAAATCACCATGAGCTAAGGGTTCAAAGTCTATTCGGCCAAGCCTAATGAATTGGGGAAAATTAATCCAATTAATTTTTCATCAAATTGATCATGTATAACTCTAAGTTAACATTATCTAAGCATACTCAAACAAACAATTTGATCCAATCATGCTTAAATAAAAAATACCCAAATTCATGATTAAGAACCCTAATTTCATTTCATGCTTAATTTAGGCTCATGATACCAATGTTGGGTTTCTAAGGTCATCCCAAGATCATATTAAGAATGAAACATGTGAATACTCAAAGTAAAGTTGCGGAAAAATACTCACTTTGATCGGCTAATGGATGTAAAAAAATACAAAAATCCAACCTTTGTGTAGTTGCTCGAACCTCCTCTCTTTGATGTATGTTGAGCTTTCAAGCTTGATTCTTGAAATCCAAACTCATCGGAAAGGTTTCCTTATCACCTTTGTATGAATCTTTAAGTGCTAGCTTTGGAAAAGTTTTGCAACAAATTTCCCTTTTGTTCTTGAAGGATTCGGCCAAGGAGAGGAAATGTTGGGAGAGTTTTTTTTGTTTGCTTGTATTTTGTTTCTAAAATAAAATAAAACTAATGAAAAGTCAAAATAACTTTTGTTCTTGTAATTTTATCACCTTTGTACGAATTAACGAATTTTCAGTTGCGACTTAATTAAATCAAATTTAATTAAATAATTATGCATAGCAAAATTACTATTAAAGTCACTCGAGAATTAATTCTAAATTAATTCGTTCGCCCGAATTAAAATCCAATTTTAATTTCGCGTCGAAATCAAATTTCATTTAATATATCGAATATATTATTTTATCGATTAATTCCAAATTAATCGTTCTCTCTCTATTAATTGAATTTTATCCCAGATAAATTTCGTCGTAATTAAACCTAGATTAATTTTATCTCTCTTCTAATTAATCCCAGATTAATTATGTTCGAGTCATACGTCATCGATGAATCTTCGGGAAGAGACCCATGAGATCTCTGGATATGTTGGCATTAAATCCGGTCATCGGATTATCCGAACACGTGCGTACCCGGTACCACATTCTTATCGATTTACAAGACATGATTGGCTTCTAGTAAAGCATCGTGCCTACCCAATTCTCCAGAAATATTCTTTTAAGGAATATGTAATCTGTGTCAGGTGTAGTATACGTAGTATTGCGTATTACGATCCAGTATCGGATGTCACATGCTAGGCCTGGGGCTAGAATTGTGTATGTCCCGTACGAAGCATATATCGCATCTCTGGTAACTAGTCTCTATAATCGGATAAACATGACCTAGTCATATTATCCTGATGACTGCAGTACTTAAGAGTACTAGTTCTGTATCCTACGTGATCATCATCTCCATATGACTGAAGTGATACTTCCATCTTGACATCACACCCAATACACTACGATTCTCAATATACCCAGAAGAGGCGTACACAGAACCTGTTAAAGCCCCGGATGACCAAAACCAAAGTATATTGATTGTCGCAAGTATTAGTGATGCAAGTCTCAGGTTAAGACCAAATACACCTACCCTGATTCGAATTCCCATAGACACATAGTCATACTACCAGAGCGAATATGTTCCCATACCATCGTAAACACAACCTCCTATTATACTTGCATAAGTATCCAATACTTAAATATATGAGAACTATGCTGTTATGCTCCCACAATATACACAAGTGCAATACTAGTCTATTCTGCATTATCGATGTCCAATCTCGATAATACTACGACTAGGGATATTTAATGATTAAACCTTAGTGGATTAATATTGTCTCATATCTTATTAATCCGGTACTAATCATATGGACTTTTATCATTTATGTATCTTGGTAATCTAATTACAAATGATAAAAGAGCAATTTCCTTTGTCACATAGTTAATTGTACAACAACACCATGTTCTGTACAAATAGTGATGATATTGGTCATAATTGTCCAACATATGGGCTATTCGGTCATTTCCACGTTAATGTGTATTTTGGTCAAATAAGGTATTTGACACATGTTCCAAATATATGTATTTTGGAATATTTAAAGTAAATATGATACATATATTTAGATATTTGTATTAAGTAATTATCTAATTATTTAATTGTTAAATAATTAAAATAATTAAATACATTTATCTTTATCATCATTATGCTTTTAAATGGAAAAATATGATTGGTGCATATGTATTTTCCTTTTTGGAAAATGTAGCAAATTTGAATTTGGCTTCTTTAATATTGATTAAAAATTGCCAAATTTTTATTTCCAAAAATACCCAATTTCGTTCCTAACCCTACATATATAAGGGTTTCATTTTTCATTTGCACATTTGTGTGTTAAGCTTCCAAAAATATTACAAAAGAGAGTTGAGAGAAGAAGGTGAAGAAAAGAAGAAGATTTGAAGAAAACTTAAACTTTTGTAAGTTTTTTCAGTTCCATTTCAACCAGAATAATATTTCTAGGGTTCCAAGATCTTACATATGATGTTTGGTTGTTTCTATACTCTTTTAGTTTTATAATATGATGGTTGTAAGCATGAATGAAAGATGTATGCATGTATATAAACAAAGTTTGCTTATTAATGGGTAATAAGCACACTTTTAGTCATTAGATTATTTGGTTGCCATTCTAGAGTTGCTTAGCCACTCATAAATAACCTAGAATTGTTCTTGAGTTGTTTCATGGTGGTAAAACTTATTTGGTGTGGTAAGGATTTAATTAAAGTATTGAATTTATTTAATTTGGTGTAATTTACCAGTTTATGGAAATTGTAAAATTAGGGTTCATAATGTTGGGGTTTTGGGCGATGGGCGCAGCGGAAGCGCATCCGAGCGAAATCATATTTTAAAACTTTTTCAAAAATACCGAATATATTATTCAATATCTAATATGAATAATTTATTCATATTTCACCTTAACCAATTTATTTAATATCATATATTAACATAAATAATGAGAAAGCTCGCGAAACTTTTACGAAAACCGTTATTCCGCAAAATTGACAAAAAAGCGTATTTGGGCGATGGGCGCAGCGGAAGCGCATCCGAGCGAAATCGTATTTTAAAACTTTTTCAAAAATACTGAATATATTATTCAATATCTAATATGAATAATTTATTCATATTTCACCTTAACCAATTAATTTAATATAATATATTAACATAAATAATGAGAAAGCTCTCGAAACTTTTACGAAAACCGTTATTCCGCAAAATTGACGAAAACACGTTTTTGACCGAACCGACTACCCGACACTTATGGAAACTGCCCAGGTCAGATCCAATAGTGTCAAGGCAATTCATGGGCTGCCCAAACAGTGATGGATTCACTGTTTTCACAGCCGTCACCCGGTTGGCTCAAAATCCACCCAGTAACACCGTTTTTGGCCGTTTTCGCTTATTTCAAGTCGGAAACACTTTCCGGAAATTGTGCCAACTCCCAAAACACATCCAAAATATTCAAAAAACAACAATTTCATCCCCAAAACAGAAACGTTTCCAGGTCTGAGCAGAAAACGAAATTGGCCCAAAAATCATACTTTAATCCAATTTTTACAAAGATTAATCTAATTAATCCATCACCAAATGAGTCCCACCACATTTGAAAAACTTTAGAACAATTCTAGGCTATCTAAGAGTGGATCAAAAACTCTAGAATGGCAACAATTCATCAAATGAATAAATTGATTAAATTTGAAACTAATTACACTAATTACTTTCAAATTTACACTTCACACATGCTTATTCTTCCAATATCATCCATCAAAGCCAAAAGCCCCAAATTTTATAAGAAAAGCAACCCTAGAACAATTCTAAGAAACCAAGAAACAAAATAAACTAATTTCAAGCTTGGGGTTTTTGAAGATTACCTTTAAACTCCAAGTTCTTTAAGCTTTTTCTTTGATTTCTTTGCTTTTCTTTCTTGTTTCATCAAAAACAATTTTTAGGGTTTTTGTATCTCAAAGTGTCGGCCATAGATGGAATGAAGAAGATGATAAAAATAATTTTTCTCTTTCCTTTTATATAAAAAAACGAAATTGGAAGTCAAGGGGCATTTTTGTCCTTTTCAATTTTTAATCAAATAAAAGTCAATATATATACTTTATAATTTCCAATCAAAATTGAACATATATAAAGCATAATTAATTCATGCCAAGTCATCCAATTATAATCCACCATTTGTCATAACAATTATAATAAATGGATAAGGTTGGAAAAATTTTAATTATTTAATTATTAAATAATTAAACAATTAATTTACGCAAATATATGTATTTCATTTACATCAAATAATAAATACATATATTTATGGCACATGTCAAAATCTCATTTGACAAATAATTAATGTGTATCTAATCGTATTTTGTATCAAATACAAATACACAATAAATATTATTGGACAAAAATTCCCTAATGCATGTGTTATCGTTTAACCGATTAAATGATTCGAATAAACTAACTTAATCCGGTGAAGTATTATGAATAATTCGTATTATTCATATCGAGTTGTCCAAGTGCTCAACGAGTACACTTCATATTGTGGGACTCTCTAAGTTTAGGTTTATCCGTCAAGAAATCCAATTTCGTGTCCATAATCCACCGACTAATGTATTATAACGACCATAGATAATCTCGCTAAACTATGCAAGTCGAGGTCATTGCATACGTATAATCCCTCCGTCACAGGCAATCCGTATTTTATCTGGGATATAGATCAGAACATCAAATCTGTTCGGTATAATACAGTCGACTTTCAATTTACAATCACGAAATAACACTCGGAATTGGTTTCCGACGTTATACCACGGCCATGGATGTACTAGATCGTAAACATATGAGGATGTCTATGCCCTGTACATAGGACTGACGGATCCTATCTTGATACGCACTGGATATCATGAGCATCAGTCCACACCCAACGAACAGGCGGAGGTCTGATCATGAATAGATCGTTGACGTGACTTCCATCAAAGTGTGGAGAATAACTTATATATCCACAGTGGTATCTCAAGTCGAAGGACCACTATGCTCACTCAACTCGAGAAGGTTCCTATTGACGTTGGTGTACCATCTATTAGGAAACCTTCAGTGACTCATTCAATGTCTTATCAAATAAACACCTACATGTCTATATGAGTCTCCCGAGACTCATGGTTTATTGGGATAAACCATCGGACCAAGTCACGATATACGACATGTACTGGTCTCAGCAGATTTTACAAACCGACCCGTGTTAGTAAATCTTGACCAGGAACTTTATTTAAGGGTGTACATCTTATAGTACGCTTCCCAATGTCAATTACAAACTACGTTGTAACTGCGCATTATATCGTTAATCCTAGGGTCTTTGTCTAATAGACACATATCACTAAACCGGATTTAGTTTCGGTCTAATCGGAATCAGATATCTAATCGTGATTAGACCGAATATGTGTATAAAAGACAAGGGTGCTACCATAAAATTAGTAATATTTATGAAAAAATTGAACCGCTCGTATTAATGAATTTGACATAAATACGATCCGGATTGGCACTCGGAGCATCAACCCTAACAATTTCTCCCACTTGCTCTAGTGCCAATCCACGGTATCTTATACTCATGTCAATTTGTATCGCATACTCATGGCCCTCAAGAGCTGACCAACACTCAAGAGTTAGGCAAACACAAGTAAGCATGCTTTAAAAAATTGAGTCTGTCCAACAAACTCAACCGTTTTCCTTAGCTAGCATCATTCATATTTTTCAGAATCTAAATTCCACATCAATATGACTCAGACGCTATATTAGTATTGTGCTATAGCTACTAAGTTGTCTATGTACTTTGAAATCAAATCCCAGTACTTTGCAGACAACCGCAAGCACTACACTAATACGAAGACTTCTAATCTATGAGGTCACTTTGCAACTTCATAAGTCAATACTTCAAAAGTTGCAACTGATTCCACTAATTCAGTAGAATCAATGGTGACACTCCCACTGCATCATTTCTGAATTTATACGACATAGACCATCTAATGTCATAATTAGAATCAAAACTAATCTGACCTTATGGTTGCTGACTAAATTCTCCATGAACAAGAAACTCGTTCTTAATATCTCAAAGATCACAAAGAACATGTTTCTAAAACCTTCATATGGTCTACAGTATATCAAAATAACTCGTAAAAATTACGATTAAATTGATATCTATAATCGTACATAATTTAGTATTCATTACGCCAACATCATATGATGCATAAGGTTGACAAGACATTCTAATCAATTTATCTTTCGACAAAGGTATCATCCTTTACGAAAGATGAATACTAAATACTTAAAAGACACATTAACTGTCAAACAGTTATACTAACTGTCATACAAATAGTCTTACTGTGTACATTATTATATCATATCTAATATGCGACTAATGGGAGTATCTCACAAGTCTCTCAGTTTTATATCTTATATAAAACTTTATATCAAATATATCAGAGACAACTCCCACTGCACTCACGGAGAAAAGAAGACTTAATGATATATAATACTAGAAAGAAATTTACACGCTCCCACTGACCCTACTGACAAATACATATTCTCCATACTTCGATAAAACCAGACAATCTGACTGATATCAAAATTAGAGAACACGGATTTCCGGAAAGCTTACCTGAGTCTACAATAGGCTCCATAAGCTAGTATATCAAATTGTGATCTTAGCAGAATACAAACTCTAGGGCCATTCTAGAATGAACTCTTCAAACAAAGAAATCATAACGGATCTCTCATTCGAAGAAATCACTCAAGAACGCCACTTTGCATTCTTTAACCAAAATATAGTTTAATATCGACATTAACCAACAGATCCTTAATTTTCCAATCAGTGCGACATGAGAAAAGCTTCCTCAGAATCTACAATAGACTTCTGAGTATAACCTTTCTCATTGTCATACTATAAAGGACAAACCTTTATCAAGCTCACTATGCTTTTGCTGCGCGAACAATTTGCACATTTTATGAACTATTCATAACGAAAGCCTAATCAAGTTCAAAACTTGATCGTAGTAAGCTATGAACAATCTTAGATCTATGGTTCAATGCTGATTTCCAAAATCGATATCAAATATCGCTCCCACTATAAGTTATAGGGTAATTTTCTTCAATAAGAAAACAACAGAATCATTAAATATCTTATACTTTGCAAACGATTTTGACATCCTATTGTACTTATACGGAAGTTGTCTAACAATCATTTCATCTTATTAATTACGTAGTTCCATTACACTTTATCATTCTCACATTTGACTTCACAAAGTCAAATCTTTTCTGCAATCGTCAACATCCAATGTTAACCACCAAGTAACAAAATAATTTTATTACTCGGGATCGTAGAAAAGACACTCTATCAAATATAATACAATATTCCATTAAATAGAATAAATGATAAACCTATCACTCGTACCTCCGAGGTACAAGTACTTTCAATTATATAACTATTATATAAAAGAAAGATTCAAATCTCAAACTTTTCAAGATTCGAATTTTCTACTATACATATCATATATGTAATTGTAAAAATAAATGGAACCTTAATTAAGAAGACAAATTGGTGTTACTGGAGCATAACCCCAAGAGTACTGAAAAATTAATTCGGTAATACTCAATATCAACAAATCAAATCATATAAAATTTGATAACTCTCACTGACCAATTCCATCACAATGGAATCGTGGAAGTTTAATATTGAGTAAGAATCATATTCATTAAATAACTTTAGAACTAATTACCTTAAATTCATGCGTTTGATCAAATCAAACATCTTCAAACAATTCAAAGACGCGCAATGAATTTCTAAAGATACAGTTTTCAACACTACAGATAGAATATCTTTGAACTATTCAAAATATTCTATCCAAGTTTCATTAGAAATATATTGTCAGTTCTTGAACAATTCAAGACGTTCAACATGTTCTCTAGTAGAGACACGTAACTAAGTCATGACAATTCATTAATTGGGTTATGAAGTAAAGAAAACTATACAAGACAATTATTAATTCATTAAACCACATACATCCAATGTATTAGTTTAATAAATCGGTGTTCCAATGACAATCATCGGTTAAATGAGATTTAACCACACCTGAATACAATATTCATTAAATGGATAAGGATATGTGGTGTGATATCATATCAGACCATCATTTACCATAAGGAAAAAACATCTGATGCTTTTATGATAAAATCTCATAAAGCAAAGTTCTAAGTTATTTATTTTACCGAATATTTTTCTAAATTTATCTTTTCATTAATGACACTACTAGTTATATTAAAATATGTAACAACTATTTATACATAACAAGTAACTATCCAATAGTCACGAGTTTTGATATCAAACCTCAAAACAGTTATTAAACATTATTTTAAATAACTAGAGGGGAGATCTGGTATCCAATGCCTACAATTATCGTATTGTGAGAATCAATATTCTCTATACATAACTATAAACATCTCTTTTCTCTAAGCTTTATAATTTACGTTCAATTATTCACAACGATTGTAAAATAATTGATTAGCAAAATGTGTCAGACACGTGACTTCTAAAAGTCACTAAAAGCAAAGAAACGTTATTAAAGATAAACAAATACTAAAGGGATTTTCTTATGCCAGTCAAGAATCTCGAGACATGAACTATTCAAGTCAATTATTTTCTGCATAAGAAACAATTCTAACTAGACTATTATATCTTAAACCAGATATCCACTTAGATTACCTAATCGTGACTTAGAAACTAAGTCACAAACCATCTTGATTTTCAAAGAAAATCGTAATAATAGTTCCCGATAGTTTTAACTAATCTAACAATATCTAAATTTACTGTCTTTCTAGAACCTATTCTAGAGTAACGCAACCATAAGTTATGTCAGAAAATCTATTCTAATAATAACATGCAGTGGATTAGAAGTAAATTTATATATGATCAATATAGAATTAAGGAAAACGAAAGCAATAAATTTCATAATATTACACACTGCTTAGGTTATGGATTTTAAACCCAGCAGTGTCTCCCACTACTTTGCGTAATACCGTAATCCTCAACGGACAACGGGAATTCAATAATCAAATCGAATTCCATAGTGAGAGTAAGATCCCATGAATATATTTCGACTCACAGCTTTGGCACGATCTTGCCTACGTATATTCATTAGGTAGACAACCCATTGTCAATCACTCACCAGTGACTTCCTGTTTTGGTCCTGACCGTTTCTCGTTGTGATAGCTTTGGCACGTCACAGGGAGGTGTATCAAGGTTTCACTTGTCAATGACAAACTCAAGCTACCGATGTAGTCCTAACAGCTTTGGCACGTTCGGGATTTCCACTTTCACTTGAATTTATCTAGTATCATTATACAACCGGAATGGATAAATTCTATCAACTACACCCTCACTGCTTTGACACTTTCTCGGATGCAGCCATAGAAAGTTACCCATAAACCGTATTGACAAGACGGACCCAGAAACATGTATCCAATACACGTTACTTTACAACCATATTTAAAAGCGGGGATTTCCCTACGGAAGCCGCACTCTACATCAAATGTAAAATTTTAATCTAAATCATTTTCTAAACAATTCAACTCTACCTATAGGAAATATAACTCAATTTAACTATTAAATTTTGTTACATTTTCCGTTAGCGTAGAACTGAAAAGTTAAGAAACATATATAGATTTCAAGCATGTACGAACATTTAAATTGGATTAAATATCATATATCAAGCATGAATAATGTAATGGATGAAGCATTAGACCCGCTCTGATACCATTTTTGTTGGGGTTTTGGGCGATGGGCGCAGCCGAAGCGCGTCCGAGCGAAATCGTATTTTAAAACTTTTTCAAAAATACCGAATAAATTATTCGATATCTAATATGAATAATTTATTCATATTTCACCTTAACCAATTTATTTAATATCGTATATTAACATAAATAATGAGAAAGCTTGCAGAACGTTTACGAAAACCGTTATTCCGCAAAATTGATGAAAACGCGTTTTTGACCGAACCGACTACCCGACACTTATGGAAACTGCCCAGGTCAGATCCAATAGTGTCAGGGCAGTTCATGGGCTGCCCAAACAGTGATGGATTCACTGTTTTCACAGCCGTCACCATGTTGGCTCAAAATCCACCCGGTAACGTCGTTTTTGGTCGTTTTCGCTTATTTCAAGTCGGAAACACTTTCCGGAAATTGTGCCAACTCTCAAAACACATGCAAAAAATTCAAAAAATAACAATTTCATCCCCAAAACAGAAACCTTTCCAGGTCTGAGCAGAAAATGAAATTGGCCCAAAAATCATACTTTAATCCAATTTTTACAAAGATTAATTTAATTAATCTATCACCAAATGAGTCCCACCACATATGAACAACTCTAGAAGAATTCTAGGCTATCTAAGAGTGGATCAAAAACTCTAGAATGGCAACAATTCATCAAATGAATAAATTGATTAAATTTGAAACTAATTACACTAATTACTTTCAAATTTACACTTCACACATGCTTATTCTTCCAATATCATCCATCAAAGCCAAAAGCCCCAAATTGTATAAGAAAAGCAACCCTATAACAATTCTAAGAAACCAAGAAACAAAATAAACTAATTTCAAGCTTGGGGTTTTTGAAGATTACCTTTAAACTCCAAGTTCTTTAAGCTTTTTCTTTGATTTCTTTGCTTTTCTTTCTTGTTTCATCAAAAATAATTTTTAGGGTTTTTGTATCTCAAAGTGTCGGCCATAGATGGAATGAAGAAGATGATCAAAATAATTTTTCTCTTTCCTTTTATATAAAAAAAGAAATTGGAAGTCAAGGGGCATTTTTGTCCTTTTCAATTTTTAATCAAATAAAAGTCAATATATATACTTTATAATTTCCAATCAAAATTGAACATATATAAAGCATAATTAATTCATGCCAAGTCATCCAATTATAATCCACCATTTGTCATAACAATTATAATAAATGGATAAGGTTGGAAAATTTTTAATTATTTAACTATTAAATAATTAAACAATTAATTTACACAAATATATGTATTTTATTTACATTAAATAATAAATAAATATATTTATGGCATGTGTCAAAATCTCATTTGACAAATAATTAATGTGTATCTAATTGTATTATGTATCAAATACAAATACACAATAATTATTATTGGACAAAAATTCCCTAATGCATGTGTTATTGTTTAACCGATTAAACGATTCGAGTAAACTCACTTAATCCGGTGAAGTATTAGGAATAATTCATATTATTCATATCGAGTTATCCAAGTGCTCAACGAGTACACTTCATATTGCGGGACTCTCTAAGTTTAGGTTTATCCGTCACGAAATCCAATTTTGTGTCCACAATCCACCCACTCATGGATTATGACGACCACAGATAATCTCGCTAAACTATGCAATTTGAGGTCATTGCATACGTATAATCCCTCCGTCACAGGCCATCCGTATTATACCTGGGATATAGATCAGAACGTCAAATTCGTTCGGTATAATACAATCGATTTTGAATTTATGATCACGAAATAACACTCGAAATTGGTTTCCGACGTTATACCACGGCCATGGATTTACTAGATCGTAAACACGTGAGGATGTCTATGCCCTGTACACATTACTGACGGATCATATCTTGATACGCACTGGATATCATGAGCATCAGTCCACACCCAACAAACAGGCGGAGGTCTGCTCATGAATTGATCGTTGACGTGACTGCCATCAAAGTGTGGAGGATAACTCATATATCCATAGTGGTATCTCAAGTCGAAGGACCATTATACTCGCTCAACTCGAGAAGGTTCCTATTGTAGTTGGTGTACCATCTATTAGGAAACCTTCAGTGAGTCGTTCAGTGTCTTATCAAATAAACACCTACATGTCTATACGAGTCTCCCGAGACTCATGGTTCACTAGGATAAACCATCGAACCAAGTCACGATATACGACATGTACTGGTCTCAGCGGATTTTACTAACCGACCCGTGTTAGTAAATCTTGACCAGGAACTTTATTTAAGGGTATACATCTTATAGTGTGCTTCCCAATGTCAATTACAAACTACGTTGTAACTGCGCACTATATCGTAAATCCTAGGGTCTTTGTCTAATAGACATATATCACTAAACCAGATTTAGTTTCGGTCTAATCAGAATCGGATATCTAATCGTGATTAGACCGAATATGTGTATAAAAGATAAGGGTGCTACCATAAAATTAGTAATATTTATGAAAAAATTGAACCACTCGTATTAATGAATCTGACATAAATACGATCCGGATTGGCACCCGGAGCATCAACCCTAACACATAACCCTTTCCAAATTTGGGGATTTTTATATATGTATTGCAATGTGATGTATATATGATGTATATTAAATTTGGGATTGATTGGATTTGATCTTGACATGTTTTGAACTAAAAAGAACCAAATTACAAATCTTGGAAAATTAAGGGACCTCTCGGCAATTTGGGAAAAATTATTTTCTTGAATTGAAATTTGTATTTTCATGTATAAGACATGTATAAATAATTTTGGTAGTGATTTGGAATCACCTATTTATGTATTTGACAAATTAGGACTAAAATGATCAAAATGCAAAGTTTAGGGGCATTTCCGTAATTTCTGAAAAATCTGGAAAAATTTTCAGATTTCTGTTTTAATGTATATTTGATGTAAAAATTATTTTGGTTGTGATTGGAAATCTCCTAGAGAAGATGAGGTTGAACATAGAGAAGTGCACGTTTGGTATATCTTCGGGAAAGTTCTTAAGGTATGTGGTCAGTGCGTGAGGAATCGAAACTAAACCCCAGAAAATCAAAACATTAGTAGACTTGAGTCCCCGAGGACACTGAAGGAGATTTAGAGTTTGACTGGTCGGGTTGCAGTGCTTAATCGGTTTATATACAAAGAAACCGACAAATGTCATGTCTTCTTTCAACTTATAAAGAAGGTAAAGAATGAGGTGGTGTGGACTTGTGAGTACGAAGAAGCCTTCAAACAGCTCAAGGAGCGTCTGACCCGAGCTGCTCCTCTGGCAAAGCTAATTTCAGGTGCTATAATATTTCTATACTTAGCCATTTCAAACCATGCAGTTAGTTCGGTTTTATTGCAAGAAATAGATAGGGTCCAGAAGCCAATATACAATTCTAGTAAGGCGTTATTAGATACGAAAACTAGATACCCGCCCCATGAATTAATGGCTATGTCACTAGTTACAATGGTCAGAAAGCTACTCCCTTATTTTCAAGCACACTCTATCGGGGTATACACCGACCATCCCCATAGGCAGATCTTACATAGACCAGAAACTTCTTGTCGCCTTGTGAAATGGTCATTAAAGCCCGGTGAATATGATATCTATTATCTATCTCGGGTATCCATCAAAGGGAAGGCTTTGGCTGATTTCATAACTAAATTCACGGGACCACATGTGTTGGTTGTGAGGGAGGAAGATGAGAAATGATAATTATATATGGATGAGTCGATTAGTTCCTTTTTGGGCGTAATCAATTACGCCGGGAGGGAACCAACTATGACATTCCGTCCAAGAGTATCATTGAGAGGGAAATCATTGCGCCTCAATTACTCGATCAAACCGATCAAATGAAGCGCATGTGTGCTCACAACTTGCCCCCTCATCAAGTTTAGAATGGAACAGTTCCATTACAACTCTATGAACCACAACCTGTTCCAGGTTCATGAACGATTCACGAAGTTGTGTCATTATGCTATATGCATCATGCATCTTAAATTATTGCCTCTTCAGTTCAAAAGAAAGAGAACTGAGAATGAATAATTTAACTCTTCAATCATAATCTTTCCATTTACGGAAAGTCTCCATCTCTTCAAAGGATGCATCCTCTTGTATAGCAAGTGGTAATGGACCTTCCAAAATGTATCCCAGCTTTTCAGATCCGAGGACAATCCTCAAATCTATATCCCAATCCATAAATTTCTCAGCGTCCTTAAGCTTATTCATATCAAACACACACGCAAAATGATTGGTCGAAGGTGCCGCCATCGCAAATCTATTAAATAGACGGTGAATCAACGGTTAGCAGATAAAATAGTTTCATATTATATCAAAAACATTAAATAGATCATGGATTTTTAATCTAAAAAATGCCCCTCCAATTATTTCATGCAAAACTGTAATCCCCATGCAGAATACAAAACATACGATTAGGGGTGGCAAAACGAATCAACGAATCGAATTTATATCGAATCCTAAACGAATCAAATCAAAATTTGATGGATTCGTATTTGATTCATTTATTAAATGAATCGAATACGAATATTCGTTTAGTCATGATATTATTTAATAAAATGATTTACCACACTTGATTTACATTAATTCTTCATAAATATATACATATGAAATTTATAATTAATATATTTACTAAAAATACCTCACCAAATATCAAAAATATTATTTTTTTTATGGTAATTAGCTATAATTTCTCGAATCTTAATTGAAAATTAACCAGAACTAGTAAATAAAAATAATAAAACGAATCCTAAACGAATCAATGATTTATTAAATGAATCTATTTTCTCAAACCCGTATTCGCTTTAAAGCGAATCTAATCGAATGAATAAATGAATTCTGACCCAAATTGTCACCCTATATACGATAATCAAATAATAACATAATAGTGAAATGTGGACCCCATTAATACATATTCTCACATACGTATATTCATTAGGTAGACAACTCATTGTCGATCACTCACCAGTGACTCCTGGGTTTTCGGTCCTGGTCGTTTCTCGTTGTGAAAACTTTGACACATTCACAAGAAGGCATACCAAGGTTAAACTTGTCAATGATAAATTCAAGATACTTGCGTAACCCTACCAGCTTTGGCACGTTCAGGATTGCGCTTTCGCTTGAATTCACCTAATATCAAAATTTATCCGGTATAGATAAATTTCTACCGGTCATATCCTCACAGCTTTTATTTCTCATATATGATTTTTGTTCTAGGGGCAGTTTCAGGATAACTCCTCTGGGACAATCCTCCTCCAACCGTGAATTTGTTTGGTTATGGGGGACCAAAAATAAACTTGACAAAAGATAAAACAATCACAAAATCGACGAAGAGGGTTTTACGTGGTTCAGCGGAGCTAATCCAACTTATGTCCACGGGCACAAAATGGGGTGTTGTTTTTTATTACCAAACGCAGCTCGGCCGACCTGTTTCAAGGAGGGTCAAAAGAAACCGAGTTGTTTGTGTTTCACTCTTTTACAAGTAATGTTCCCTCTTTCATTACAAATTTTGCACTCCCCTACAAATGAGACTAACTTTCCTTTATATACTAGGAGAATTACAACACTATTCCTATGCTTCCATGAAGTCATCCACGTGGATCTCCGGCTGATTGACGGGCTCTCTGCCCCAAAGCTGCCTCGCCAAAATCAAACTTGCCATCTAACGGCATGTCACATCACCCTATTTTATACACTGACACACGCAACATAATGAAACTGTAGGCATTGCATTTTCGCATGTGAAACCCGATGATGAGTCTCAATTGGAGGCACTATCTTTTTAGCTAAGGATATTGCGGGAAACGGAGGTCGGAAGGGGAAATTCGGAAAAGTATGCCATCAAGTTCATTCCACAAGTTCACTGTCTTCGTTGGTGCTGCGTTCGTTCCTCCATTCGAACCTCGTGCAGATTGCGGACGTTCGTGCCGCGTGCGAGGAGGCGTTCGAACGGAGCCGGTAATTCTGGTTTTGCTGCTAGCCTCACACCTCAGCCCATTTAGCCCCCCAAAGCCCATAAAACACATCCCAAATTAAATAAATAAATATTAAACATTAAATAAAATATTTAAATCATTTACCAATTAAATAAAACATAAAATAAAATCATGCCTAATATAAATAAATCAAATATATTATATACTAAAACTAAAAAGAAGATATACCTAATTAAAATCAATCTTAACCAATTAAAGCCAATCACATATTTGACTTCCTAATTCAATAAGATATCCACAAATTTAAAAGTATTGACTTCCTAATCTAAACCAAATTTGTCCCCCCCTCAATCTTTGACTTTCCTTGCTAAACACCAAATCCTATCCCCTCTTTAATGCCAAAATCTCTTCCTTGTGAGACAAGGTGAAGCCCTAGCCATTCTCTATATAAACCACCCTTCACCAAGCCTCTTGATCTCCTCTAGTTCACGCAGATACACAAAAAAAGAAGCCTTCCCATTGACGCCCATTGTAAGCAAGAAACAACAAGAATTTCTCTCATTCTCCTCCCTCCATAGCCGAAAATAACAAGCCTTCCTAAAGCCACTGAAACCAGCCCCTGCACCCCTCTAAAACACGCCCAAGTAGCCCCCTAAATCACCTTAAAACAGCAGCCCAAATCACCTTAGAGCAGCAGCAAAAATCCTCCCAAAACAGTCCCCAAAATCCCAAAAACAGTAACATAAAAACTACATAGATAATCTTAAAAATAATCACATATAATTGCACTAAAAACCCACACAAACTTGGAATAGTTTATTGGAAACGTTAAAACAGGTAGCCCGTGCAGTGAGCAGCAAGACAGAAGCCGAATAGGAGCAGAACGGAGTTCGAACCGCAAGCAAAACAGCAAAGCAGTGAGCTAGGACGCTGAACCAGTGAACCAGAAAAGTTGCGGAGCTGTACCCCTTCCGATCTTCGTGGAACGCGAGTCCGAGAGACGGCTTAAAAGGTTAGACCTGAGGGTATCTTTCACACTTGTTTTCTTTTTCCGCATTATTTATTAAGTATTACTTGTATGATTGTCATGTTGGAATGCATGTTGTGGTCTTTGAGTAGATAAACATGCATGAATTATGAAATGTAATATGTTGTGGGTATTGGATGAATGAGAGATGTGTCAACTCTCGCGGTATATCGGATGGAAACCCGGACATAAATTTCATAGCCGATTCCGAATGGACGGTAATATGATCTGTACTCGGGCCACAACTCCACGTATTGCTTGGGTAAACGGCACCATCTTTCTTTTGTTGTGTTGCTTTTGTTTATTTAGTTCTCTTTACCTGAATTCAACATGTTGTTTAGTTATGCATGATTCAACCAAGCGCATGGGCTTAGTGAGTTAGTCCAAAGGTCCTCCATTTGGGAGACAAAGAGCCGAAATGGCCACCTTTGTGACACTACTTCGCCGCGCCGGTTGATGTGTGTTCGGTTGGATGCGAGATACGTTCAATCGGGCATACTTAGTTTGATATTATTATCTTTTATGGGGAGGGGTTAAAACCCGTTACCACGATGCTTTGCCGCGCCGGTTGATGTGTGTTCAGATTGGATGTAAGATGTGTTCAATCGGGCATACTTGGTTGATATGATTGGTTCTATTCTTGTATGTGTGATGTGACACGCATGGGCTTAGTATGTTGGTCTAAAGGTCCTCTCTTTGAGAGATCAAGAGCCCCAAAAGGTCACCTTTACGGCAGTACTTCGCCGCGCCCTTTTATTTTGTGTTTATGTATTGCGTCCCATTTCATGCATCAGGTCTGTTCCCGTTTGAACGCGTTTACGAACGCAACTCGAACGCGCATGTATTTTGCCTTGTCATGCATCAGGTCTCCCTCATGTTCGAACGCGTTCACGAACGCCATACGAACGTAGGCATTCTGTTTCATTTCCGTTCGAACGCGTTAACAAACGCTATACGAACGTGAGCATTCTGTTTCATTTCCGTTCGAACGCGTTATCAAACGCCATACGAATGAGAACCTTCTGTTTACCATTCGAACGCGTTTACGAACGCTGCACGAACGCGCACCCACTGTCTTAGTTTCATAATGCATCAGGTCTGGTTCCGTTCGAACGCGTTCTCGGACGCTACACGAACGCGAACCTTCTGTTTACCGTTCGAACGCGTTTACGAACGCTACACCGAACGCGCACCCACTGAATCGAGTCATCTTCATTATTTCATGCATAGTTTTCCTAGTAGCTATCCCCACATGTATGAATACAACTATGTTAATGAATTACAATTCATATGCTTGTGTCGTGATAACATTTGAGTATTATTTCTTGTGGTATATCGGATGGAAACTCAGACGTAAATTCCGTAGCCGATTTCGAATGGACGGTTGTGCGGTCTGTACTTGGGATACAATTCCACGTACCACTTGGAAAAGTGCCCATATGTATATTTGTATGGTTAATATGTGTGCTTGTATTTTCTTGAGTGTAATATGCAAATAAAGTTGTATGTTCGTTGCTATTTTGATATATGTTAAGCATGCAATTTTAAACGTGAGATATATGTGAAATGTGTACATAAGTTTTATCTTGAATATGAGAATTTAGAAGCATGATACTCTTGGAAATAAATGTTAGTTAAGCTTGATTATATTATTACATAAATCCTTTCATTACAAGTGACATAAGTAAGGGACCATTCCGAACCCAACGGTTTGAGGTCTTCCCTTGCGAGGGGTGAGTGCGGCCTTAAATCTTTGTCCCGGTTCACACCGGGTGGCGACTCCATATTATTTGGTATTTCCCATCTAGTGCCGCGAGCCTAGGAACGGCGTCGCCCAGGTCCTGTTGTCCACAGTCTGGCGACTCCACTGGGGATATGAGAATTGGCCCCGAAAAATTGTCTTGTAATGAGTGGATTTATGTTTTAATTGGCCATGTCTATAGTGGATAAGTGAGGGTTTAATCAAGGGCACTTTAAGGCTAGGTAATGGTTTGGTGTCTTCCTTCACTCACTACCTTTCTAGAAGGAAAAGCTGTGAGGACACCTACATGGCCATCTACTCGTAGCCTTTGTGATGGACTAATTTGGAGGACTCGTTGTTTATTCCTGACACCAAGCGATAAGAGCCTAAGAGGCTTGGGTATTTAAGTGAGCCTCGCTCCACCTTCCCTCTGGGGAATCTACAACGGGAAATCCATTTGACAGTCCGTCACACACCATAGCTCATTGGCACGTACCTTAGTGTATAAAAAGGATACGCTCACTTGGTCGCTTGAACCCTTGAGTGGGGAGACCTAGTTGTGGGCTATCCTTCGCCGGTGAGAGCCTTTGTCCATACTCTTGCAAATCCACCCCTAGACCGGTTTATATGGTTAAAGTAACAATTATTTCCTTGAGAATGTGCTTATGGACCATCCTCATTTGGATGCAGTTGGACTATTGTCAGAAATGCGGGCTTGCTGGGCCATTTAAACTGGGGCAAGTTCGTACTATATGACTATTAGGCCCAAGGCTTCTGAAATGTGGATGGGCCATTATGTAAAAATTATTATGTCGTGTATGATTGTGTTTGGGAACATTATCGTTTGGATCCATTTGGACCATTTGTCATGGGATATGGACTTGTTGGGCCATTTAAACTGGGACAAGGATGTATTCCATGACTATTGGGCCAAAGGCGTCTAAGTGTTGGTGGGCCACCTTGTGCTTGTGTTCGGGATATTATCATTTGGATTTAGTTGGGCTCTTTGCCATAAGACATGAACTCGTTGGGCCATTTAAACTGGGACGGGTTCACTCTTATGACAGTTGTCCCAAAAGTTTCTAAAATGATAATAGGCCGATTTGTTTGAGAATTTTATTTAGTATGTTACATGCATCTCATGCACCTCATGCATCCATATATCTGTTAACACCATCTATCTCTAAAAGACAACATAGATACCGTTTGGGTTAGAGAAGGACAAGGCTCACTAAAAGAACAAGTATGAGTGAATCCGATAATGAGGTGTCCCGTATGGATCAGTTAGAGAACAGTCTCGCCAAAGTCACTGAACAGTTGCAGGCTTTGACTACTGCTGTGGCTGGTATAGCCGGGTCTCGTGCTGGGGGTAGTTCTGGGGATGCAAGACCAGAGGAACCTCCGAACAGATTGGGGGATGATACCTCCACTTTTGATGATATGGCAGAATATGCAGCGGGCAGAGTATCTGGGTCTCAGGCAGAGTTACAGAAACTTCGGGATTAGGTTGAGTCAGTTACCCGCAAGATGAGGGGTAAGAATGAGGACTTGCTGGATTATGACACATTGACTTTTGAGGAGCAGTTGCCGGTATAGTTCAAGATGCCGGATATGGCTAAGTTCAACGGGAATGGGGATCCGAGGGTGCATCTCCGACAGTTTGTATCAGTCATGAGTTCAGTTGGCTTATCTCAGCGTCAGGTACAGAAGATGTTTGGAATGTCGCTTGAAGGAGCTCCCGTGGTATGGTACCACAGTTTGGATAAGAAAGTAAAGGAAGATTGGAGGGAGTTAGCCGATGCTTTCCTAAAGCAATATGTCACCGACTTGGAAATCGATCTGTCACTCCGTGATCTGGAGAATGTTAAGCAGAAAGCGGAGGAGAGTTTTAAGGAGTATGTGGACCGGTGGAGGGGTCAGTTATTGAAAATGCAGACTAGGCCTTCGGAGAAGGATCAGATCAAGATGATTATCAAGGGCACCAAGCCCTCCATTTATGGCAAGTTGAGGAGGATGACCTCCATGATTGCAGACTTTCGGCAGTTGAGGGAAACTGTCATGGATATTGAGGAAGAAGAGGCCGAGAATAGAAAGTTCTATGGTCTGAACAGGAGGCCCATTGGGGGAACGTCGGGAACAAAGCCCGTTTCTGCTGAGATTGCTGCTATCCAAAACAGGCAGTTTTCCAACTTGGGAAGACCCCTGTCTAAGGTGCTAGAAAAATTGAAGAGGCAAGGGCTCTTGAAACCCTTGGATACCAAACCATTACCCAATCCCCTACCATCACATTATAACCTAAGCCTTTACTGCCACTTCCACCAACAAAAAGGCCATGACACCGACAACTGCGCCCGACTCCGCCATGAAATCCAAGACCTAATAGACTCCAAGAAAATACCCAACCCAGAAACAGAACAGCCCGACACACACAGAAACCCCTTACCCAACTACCGTGCCGTACCACCACCAGCCTACATGATCAATTCTGGCCTCCCAGAAGACCTTGTCCTGAAATCCTTTCACCCTCAAGCCTTTTGCCTGGGAATCTGGGATAGCACTAGTGAGGATGAGTTTGAGCAGGGAAAAAACTTCTGGCTTGATTTCTCTAGCAGTGATGAGGAAGAAGTAAGGGGAATGACGCGGAGCGGTCGTTTTTATAATGATATGGCGGAAAAGGGTAAGGAAGCTTTGACAGATGGTAGAGAAGTGGTTGAGACTGCAGAAAATACTGAAGGTGATATAGTGCTGAGGCAATTGAGGAAGACTAGAGCACAAGTGAGTATCTGGGAACTGTTATGTGCGTCTCGGGAGCATAGACAGGCTATGGTTGAGGCCTTGAGCAAGATCGTGGTACCGGAGGATGCCAACCCCGCAATGTTTGTTGGGTCGGTTCAGAAAGAAGCTTTACAGATATCCTTTTCTGAGGATGAACTCCCGGTGGGGAAGAATCATAACAGGCCTTTATTTATCAGGGCCGAGGTGAGAGGCAAGAAAACTTCATGTGTGATGGTGGATGACGGTTCGTCCATCAATGTGTGCCCGTTGAAAATTCTGGCAAGATTGGGTATGAAAGCAACAGACTTGGACCCCTCCAGTATGACTATTAAGGCTTATGATGACAGTAAGCGGGGAGTTGAGGGTACCTTTGTGGCTATGGTCAAGGTAGGACCAATTGAAGATGAGGTTGAGTTCACAGTGCTGGACATCCCAGCCACTTTTTCCTTATTGTTGGGAAGGCCTTGGTTTCACAAACTTGGGGGCGTGCCTTCCACTTTGCATCAGATGATCAAATTCCCGTATGAGGGAGAAGTTGTTACCATCCGGGCTGAGTTAGATAATGCCGTGGCTGCCTTGGAGATACAACCTTTCACGAGGTTTCAGGTGTCAGCTACTTTCGAGGAATGGGTGGATCCTAGGGTGGCTAGGATTATGGAGAAGATGAAGTTTGAGCCGGGAAAAGGTTCAAAATTGCCGGATTTCAGAGGACAGACTACTCGGAAAGGTTTGGGGTACAGATCTGACGAAGAAAAGCCAAGGGTCAAGAAAAAGGGCCTGAGACTGATGGAGTGCTTTGTGAAAGCTTCAGGGTATCAAGGAGAGCCTGAACCTGTGGAAGTCAATGGGATTGTGGTACCTGGGTTTGAGATCTTCCAGGATTTGTTGGGTGAGAAGCCACTGACTGAGGGAACTGAGGAAACAGAGAGTTGGGAAGAAGAGCTGATGAAGTTAGAGAGCCTAACTCTGGAAGAGGATGAGAAGCCAGAGAAGACCTGATTGCAAAGGAAGAAGTGTCTATAGATGATGAAGACATTTACCTTCCTGATTTATTTGAATGTACTTCCGCATTATCCAATAATAAAGACATTTCTTTTGCTTACTTGCCTGAGTCATTTCCGTTTACTCTGCATGAATCAAGCATATTTGACATCAGTTCAGCCAGAACTATTGCATTTAACTTGGGCACACTTGAGAACCCCAAAGAAATTTTGATTGCAAGTGAAGTAACCTCCGAAGAGAGGGAGAAACTAGAAGAAGTGTTGGTCAGATATGCCAAAGTGTTTGCTTGGTCCTATGAGGACATGCCTGGGGTAGACAGAAACATTGCCCAGCACACAATACCAACTTATCCGAATATGAGGCCAGTAAAGCAGAAACTCAGACGGATGAGACCAGAATGGGCTGAGAAAGTCAGAGAGGAAGTTCAGAAACAGATAGATGTGGGGTTCCTGGAAGTGGTAAAGTATCCTGAATGGTTGGCTAACATAGTACCAGTACCAAAGAAAGATGGGAAGGTCAGAATGTGCGTAGACTACAGAGATCTCAATAAAGCTTGTCCGAAAGATGATTTCCCTTTGCCACATATAGATGTTCTGGTTGATAGCGCGGCTTTATCCGCTATGTACTCATTTGCAGATGGGTTTTCAGGTTACAATCAGGTTCTCATGGCTGAGGAAGATAAACACAAGACTGCATTTGTTACCGAGTGGGGTACTTATTGTTACAAGGTAATGCCGTTTGGGCTTAAGAATGCGGGAGCTACTTATCAGCGGATGGCCACTACACTTTTCCATGACTTAATGCACAAAGAGATTGAGGTGTATGTGGATGACATGATGGTGAAATCAGAAACAAGAGTTGGGCATATTGAGGCATTGGAAAGGTTCCTTCAGAGAGTTGACAGATACAACCTGCGGCTTAACCCCAAGAAATGTGTGTTTGGGTGACATCAGAGAAATTGCTGGGTCATACAGTGGGAATGGGCGGAATAGAGGTAGACTCCGAAAAGATCAAGGCAATCACAGAAATGCCTGCACCGAAGACAGAAAAGGAAGTCAGAGCATTCTTGGGGAAGATTCAGTACATCAGTCGGTTTATTGCCAAGCTGACATCGGTATGTGAGCCTATCTTCAAACTGTTGAGAAAAGATCAGCCAGTGAGATGGAATGAACAGTGTCAGACCGCCTTCGACAGAATCAGAGAGTACTTGGTAAAGCCACCTGTATTGAAACCTCCGAGACCGGGCAGACCTTTGATATTGTATTTGGCTATAGAATCAGAAGCATTGGGGGGTATGATGGTACAGGCAGATGAGACAGGGGTAGAACATGCAGTGTATTATCTGAGTAAGAAGTTGCTTCCGTATGAGGCTCGGTATCAGGAAGTTGAGAAGATATGTCTTGCAGTGGTATGGGCTTCCAGAAAGTTGCGGCATTATTTCCAGTCCTACAAGATTCAGGTGGTGGCAAAGGAGAATCCTCTGAAATATCTTCATTCAGTGCCTTCACTAGTGGGAAAACTGGGCCGATGGTTGGTATTGTTGACAGAGTTTGACATTGAGTATCTCACCTCCAAAGTGATCAAGGGACGAGCAGTAGCGGAATTTCTGGCATTGCAACCCGTTGAGGGGGATCAGTATAAGTTTGAGTTTCCAGATGAAGAGATCCAAGCAATAACAGTTCAGAGATGGAAGATGTACTTCGACGGAGCAGTGAATTACAAGGGAACCGGAATCGGGATCGTGATAGTGACCCCTGAGGGAGAGACTCTACCTTTGGCCAAGAGGTTGACATTCAGAGTGACTAACAACATGGCCGAGTATGAAGCATGTGCTTTTGGTTTGACAGCATTGATAGCCTTGAAGGCCGGGAGTGTGGAAATCTACGGAGATTCTATGTTGGTAGTCCAGCAGATGCGAGGAAATGGGAATTGAAGGAAGAACGGTTGAAGCCTTACCTTCTTCACCTCAGAGAATTGGCACGGGTTATCCCCGAGTGTAAGTTTCAGCACCTACCGAGAGAAGAGAATCAGATGGCAGACGCATTGGCTACACTAGCAGCGACTTGGGAAAATCCAGAGAAGTTAGTCATGAGACCGTTGGTACTGACAACAGCAAGTAAACCTGCTTATGAGATAGAAAGAATTCTGGAAGTCGAGGTTGACGACGGTAAACCTTGGTATTATGACATTCAGAGGTATCTGGAACATGGTGAATTCCCGGAAGGGGCGGGCAGAAAAGACAGAATAGCCATTCAGAAGTTAGCTTCCCAGTATGTGACTTTGAAAGGGGAACTGTACAAGAGGCAGGCAAACGGTATTCAGTTGAAGTGTTTGAGGAAGGAAGAAGCTCAGCATGTAATGGAATAAATACACGCCGGGGTATGCGGTCCGCACATGAACGGGTTGAATCTGTCCCGCAAGATAGTGAGACAAGGTTTTTATTGGTCAACCATGGAAACAGACTGCGCGAAGATGGTAAAGCACTGTCATGACTGTCAAGCACATGGTAATTTGAACCACTTACCGCACACAGAATTACACGGGTTATCAGAGCCGTGGCCTTTCTCAGCATGGGGAATTGATATGATTGGGGAAATTCGACCAAATGCATCAAATGGGCATCGCTTCATAGTGGTGGCAGTAGATTACTTCTCAAAGTGGGTGGAAGCCGAATCATTCCGTAATGTTACAGCGAAACAGATGGCAAGGTTCATAGCTCGGAACCTCATTTGTCGGTATGGTATGCCGCATCATGTAGTGACAGACAACGGAGTCCAGTTTCAAGGGGAGACGAAAGCAATGTTACAGAGGTATGGGATAGGCCACCACAAGTCATCACCGTACAGGCCGCAGGCAAATGGGGCAGTTGAGGCAGCCAACAAAACTATAAAGACAATTTTAGCTAAGATGACAGAGAATTGCAGAGATTGGGCCGAGAAATTACCGTATGCTTTGTGGGGGTACAGAACATCAGTAAGAACAGCAACAGGGGCCACACCTTACTCTTTGGTCTACGGAATGGAAGCAGTATTTCCAGTAGAAGTGGAAATACAGTCTATGAGGGTATTAGCAGAGGCAGAGTTACCGGAACATGAATGGGCCGCACAGAGATTTGATCAGTTAGCACTGTTGGATGAGAAGAGAACGAAGTCTTTGTATCACATGCAGTTGTATCAGAAGAGACTAGCCCGGGCATTCAACAAGAAAGTACGCCCCACCAAGATCAGAAAGGGTAATTTAGTACTTAAGCAGTCGAGGCCGTCGACGACAGATCCGAGAGGGAAATTCAGGCCAAACTGGGAAGGACCCTACATCGTTCAGAAAGTCATGAGAAATGGAGCAGTGAAGTTGTCAGATCTCGAGGGAAATGAGTTCACAGAACCAATCAATGTCGACAGGCTGAAGCTGTACTTTGCTTAAGAAGACTTGGTCGCCAATGGAAGACCTAACCCAACGGAATAAGAAAACTCATGCATACATGCATACACGTAACCTATATTGCATCTTTTTGTGTTTGTGCTGTTTTGTGTAAACAGGTGATGAAGAAGGAAAAGAGCAAGGCCCATATCGGCTGAGGAGCGAGGCTCCACATCACATCATGTCAGCTTGGGGGCGAGGCCCGTATCAGCTGAGGAGCGAGGCTCCATGTCACGTTATATCAGCTCGGGGGCGAGGCCCATAACGGCTGAGGAGCGAGCCTCCACATCACATCATGTCAGCTTGGGGGCGAGGCCCATATCAGCTGAGGAGCGAGGCTCCATGTCACATTATATCAGCTCGGGGGCGAGGCCCATATCGGCTGAGGAGCGAGGCTCCACATCACATCATCAGTTTGAGGGCGAGGTCCCTATAGTCAGCGGTGTTGGGTCGAGGTGCCCAGGGTCGAGGTGCCCAGGGTCGAGGTGCCCCCGTTGTCAGTTGTAGTTCCGGGTCGAGGTGCCCAACTACATCATCAGTTCGAGGGTGAGGTCCCTATAGTCAGCGGTGTTGGGTCGAGGTGCCCAGGGTCGAGGTGCCCCCGTTGTCAGTTGTAGTTCCGGGTCAAGGTGCCCAGGGTCGAGGTGCCCAACTACATCATCAATTCAAGGGCGAGGTCTCTATAGTCAGCGGTGTTGGGTCGAGGTGCCCAAGGTCGAGGTGCCCCCGTTGTCGGTTGCAGTTATTGGGATGCGTCCCAGGATCGAGGTCCGCTGCAGCATCAACTCAACTCGAGGCGGCAGTCGAGCCATGTAAGTAAAAATGCATTGCATAACTTTGATAGGATTGTTCAAAGTCACACACTGCACAAGTCCCATCAAAGTGGGGGCGACTGTAGGCATTGCATTTTCGCATGTGAAACCCGATGATGAGTCTCAATTGGAGGCACTACCTTTTTAGCTAAGGATATTGCGGGAAACGGAGGTCGGAAGGGGAAATTCGGAAAAGTATGTCATCAAGTTCATTCCACAAGTTCACTGTCTTCGTTGGTGCTGCGTTCGTTCCTCCGTTCGAACCTCGTGCAGATTGCGGACGTTCGTGCCGCGTGCGAGGAGGTGTTCGAACGGAGCCGGTAATTCTGGTTTTGCTGCTAGCCTCACACCTCCGCCCATTTAGCCCCCCAAAGCCCATAAAACACATCCCAAATTAAATAAATAAATATTAAACATTAAATAAAATATTTAAATCATTTACCAATTAAATAAAACATAAAATAAAATCATGCCTAATATAAATAAATCAAATATATTATATACTAAAACTAAAAAGAAGATATGCCTAATTAAAATCAATCTTAACCAATTAAAGCCAATCACATATTTGACTTCCTAATTCAATAAGATATCCACCAATTTAAAAGTATTGACTTCCTAATCTAAACCAAATTTGTCCCCCCCTCAATCTTTGACTTTCCTTGCTAAACACCAAATCCTATCCCCTCTTTAATGCCAAAATCTCTTCCTTGTGAGACAAGGTGAAGCCCTAGCCATTCTCTATATAAAACACCCTTCACCAAGCCTCTTGAGCTCCTCTAGTTCACGCAGATACACAAAAAAAGAAGCCTTCCCATTTACGCCCATTGTAAGCAAGAAACAACAAGAATTTCTCTCCTTCTCCTCCCTCCATAGCCGAAAATAACAAGCCTTCCTAAAGCCACTGAAACCAGCCCCTGCACCCCTCTAAAACACGCCCAAGTAGCCCCCTAAATCACCTTAAAACAGCAGCCCAAATCACCTTAGAGCAGCAGCAAAAATCCTCCCAAAATAGTCCCCAAAATCCCAAAAACAGTAACATAAAAACTACATAGATAATCTTAAAAATAATCACATATAATTGCACTAAAAACCCACACAAACTTGGAATAGTTTATTGGAAACGTTAAAACAGGTAGCCCGTGCAGTGAGCAGCAAGACAGAAGCCGAATAGGAGCAGAACGGAGTTCGAACCGCAAGCAAAACAGCAAAGCAGTGAGCTAGGGCGCTGAACCAGTGAACCAGAAAAGTTGCGGAGCTGTACCCCTTCCGATCTTCGTGGAACGCGAGTCCGAGAGACGGCTTAAAAGGTTAGACCTGAGGGTATCTTTCACACTTGTTTTCTTTTTCCGCATTATTTATTAAGTATTACTTGTATGATTGTCATGTTGGAATACATGTTGTGGTCTTTGAGTAGATAAACATGCATGAATTATGAAATGTAATATGTTGTGGGTATTGGATGAATGAGAGATGTGTCAACTCTCGCGGTATATCGGATGGAAACCCAGACATAAATTTCATAGCCGATTCCGAATGGACGGTAATATGATCTGTACTCGGGCCACAACTCCACGTATCGCTTGGGTAAACGGCACCATCTTTCTTTTGTTGTGTTGCTTTTGTTTATTTAGTTCTCTTTACCTAAATTCAACATGTTGTTTAGTTATGCATGATTCAACCAAGCGCATGGGCTTAGTGAGTTAGTCCAAAGGTCCTCCATTTGGGAGACAAAGAGCCGAAAAGGCCACCTTTGTGACACTACTTCGCCGCGCCGGTTGATATGTGTTCGGTTGGATGCGAGATACGTTCAATCGGGCATACTTAGTTTGATATTATTATCTTTTATGTATGGTTCAATCAAGTGCATGGGCTTAGTAAGTGGAATGAAAGATCCCTTATGGGGAGGGGTTAAAACCCGTTACCACGATGCTTTGCCGCGCCGGTTGATGTGTGTTCAGATTGGATGTAAGATGTGTTCAATTGGGCATACTTGGTTGATATGATTGGTTCTATTCTTGTATGTGTGATGTGACGCGCATGGGCTTAGTATGTTGGTCTAAAGGTCCTCTCTTTGAGAGATCAAGAGCCCCAAAAGGTCACCTTTACGGCAGTACTTCGCCGCGCCCTTTTATTTTGTGTTTATGTATTGCGTCCCATTTCATGCATCAGGTCTGTTCCCGTTCGAACGCGTTTACGAACGCAACTCGAACGCGCATGTATTTTGCCTTGTCATGCATCAGGTCTCCCTCATGTTCGAACGCGTTCACGAACGCCATACGAACGTAGGCATTCTGTTTCATTTCCGTTCGAACGCGTTAACAAACGCTATACGAACGTGAGCATTCTGTTTCATTTCCGTTCGAACGCGTTATCAAACGCCATACGAATGAGAACCTTCTGTTTACCGTTCGAACGCGTTTACGAACGCTACACGAACGCACACCCACTGTCTTAGTTTCATAATGCATCAGGTCTGGTTCCGTTCGAACGCGTTCTCAGACGCTACACGAACGCGAACCTTCTGTTTACCGTTCGAACGCGTTTACGAACGCTACACGAACGCGCACCCACTGAATCGAGTCATCTTCATTAGATTTCATGCATAGTTTTCCTAGTAGCTATCCCCACATGTATGAATACAACTATGTTAATGAATTACAATTCATATGCTTGTGTCGTGATAACATTTGAGTATTATTTCTTGTGGTATATCGGATGGAAACTCAGACGTAAATTCCGTAGCCGATTCCGAATGGACGGTAGTGCGGTCTGTACTTGGGATACAATTCCACGTACCAGTTGGAAAAGTGCCCATATGTATGTTTGTATGGTTAATATGTGTGCTTGTATTTTCTTGAGTGTAATATGCAAATAAAGTTGTATGTTCGTTGCTATTTTGATATATGTTAAGCATGCAATTTTAAACGTGAGATATATGTGAAATGTGTACATAAGTTTTATCTTGAATATGAGAATTTAGAAGCATGATACTCTTGGAAATAAGTGTTACTTAATTTTGATTAAATTATTACATAAATCCTTTCATTACAAGTGACATAAGTAAGGGACCATTCCGAACCCAACGGTTTGAGGTCTTCCCTTGCGAGGGGTGAGTGCGGCCTTAAATCTTTGTCCCGGTTCACACCGGGTGGCGACTCCATATTATTTAGTATTTCCCATCTAGTGCCGCGAGCCTAGGAACGGCGTCGTCCAGGTCCTGTTGTCCACAGAAACCATCCTGTAAAGAGATTTCAAACTGTGGTATATGCCAGAAGGAAAAGTCCTAATTACCCCGATCATATGTCGGACTTCAAAAGATCGGCCAAATGATCTGTCGAACTACCCAA
>SKCR01040104.1:0-60312 GCA_019454045.1 Zanthoxylum bungeanum | reverse complement strand
TAACAAAAAATCATAACACTCCTCTCTCTCACATTGCCGAAACTGCATGCAGTTTTGGGCTCTCCACTTCTTCAATTTTTGTGGCAAGATTTGAAGAATTGTGCATTCAAAATCACAACAAAGGCTAGCACCTTCAAGGGATCATACATAGGTGTTATGGGAAACTAATCCTTGAGCTTGGAGGATCAAACTTGACTTGGAGTCTCTCTTTTCTTCTTGGCCGAGAGCATCACTGCACAAAGGGAGAAAATTTTTGTTTCATCAACGCATCCGCATTCCGATCTTTGTGAGTATGATTCCGCCATACTTCAATATTGTTCATTCATTTATATGTTTTGTTTGCTCTTTTGATCTTGGGACATGGATTAGAATTTCCAACAGATTCTTGATGATCAAAACTGAAAATGGAGACTCAACAGCAGTGGACTGCCGTGAGAACCAGTGAGCAGATTTTCATCTCCGCATCGCTCAATCGATCGATGTTCATCTCTGCAACTTCGTTGATTTGTATTCGCACATATTTCATGCTTGTTTATGATCTTGGGACCTTAATAGAAACCAACAATGGCATCAAGAGCAAGGTTAAAGCATGAAAAATGTTTAGGGCTTAAAATTTGGGTAAAATTGATTTTGAGCATGAATAATGAAATTGGATGAATTAGTATGCTTAAATGTGTTTTAATTGATGATTGATTGAATCAATTTGATGAAATGTTGTTTAGAACAAATTTCCCCAAATTTTTTGGTGTTGGCCGAAAGTTATGCCCTATTTTGTCTTGGTGATTTTTTGATTTTTGATCATTGGATGTGTTGGAAATCATTCGGGAATGTTGATTTATGTCGATTGTGGATTTAATTGGATTGAAACCAAATCGGATATAAATTTCCCCACAATAGCCGAGACTAGTGAAACATGTATTGGGTTTGATTTTAATTAAATTGTGTTGGACATGATTTAATATTAATGAGCATGATTAATTGTACAAATTTGGTGTTTTGGAAATATTGATTTGGGTAATTTAATAATGGCTATACACTTTAGTGTAATTAAATTAGGAAATGGATTTTGGAATTTAATTATTTGGGCTTAAATTGGATTTGGGCTTGTTGTGTTGTAATTGGGCTTATTGGGCTTGGTTGTACCAAGTTAGGTTTAGCCAAATGGATTGGATCCAATGGGCCCAAACCGCATCCATAAAGCCCAAATGCGACTGAATGGACCTTTAAAGTTTAATTGGGCCTAATGGGCCTAAATTGATTTCTGGGCTTATGGGGTACTCCCGAATTGGATTTTGGTTATTCGGTTTGACCCGAGTTGACCAAAAGTCCACGCCTTAAGAAATTAATTAAAAGCCCATGGAGTTTAATTAAATTGACGTTGGACGTTAATCGGGCTTTGAGACCCGTAACGATTAAATTTGGAATTTAAGTCTTAAAAGTTTAATTAATAAAGTGTAGCATTTAATTTGGAATTAAATAGTGGATAATATTAAATGGCATATTAAATTGGATTTAATTATTAGTTTAATTTAATTCGAGAATTCGTACTTTGAGTACTTATTCGCAAAACGAGTTTGACTCGAGCAAAATCAAATCATTATTTGAACATTGGATGATCACTAATTATCAGATTAATTAATTTGGATTAGATTGATTGATAACATGTTTGTGTGAATACATGGTTGCGATGCATGAATAATGTATATCGGATGGATATTAGATAGGTGGTACAATTTTAGAAATTGTTGTAATAAATTTGATTTATTAATTGGACCTGCGTGTCCAGCTTTATACCTCCATATTCTTTGTATTCTCTTCTCACCTATTCCCCTCAATGTAAATGAGGTTTCTTTAGAAGTGTAGTGTAACAGGTAGAAGTAAATACATGTGCTAGCGGGAGAGAGAAAGTGAGAGATTTGATCTATGATCAATGTGTAAAGTATCCATCCGCATATCATTATTATTTATTTATACGCGCTTTATTATGTATTTAGAATGCAGGTTTAAGGGTGTATGATGATGAGACCTTAGCAAAGATAATAAATTGGTTGCCAATTTGCACTCGAAAAACCCTCGCAAAATATTAAGCGTATTTCCTTCCATTGAGTGATTCTCACTCAAGATCCGAAACTGGCATTGGCTTGTTGGCCAAAGTCAATGCCTTTATCCGTCGAGGATGTGTTTGAATCACGAAGGCTTTGTTCCATATTGGTGTCTTGTCCAAGTTGTGGTTTGTTGGCCAAAGTCAAGACCACTTCTTGTCCATCGACATTGATTACGAAGCTTTCCATGGTCAATGGGTCGCGCTTAACTGGGATCACTAAGTTTGTTGTGCCAAAGCCAAGGCTTAGTTGATTCAAGGAAAAAAGGTTAGGTAATACATTGGATGTATTGGCATATATAAGATAAATGTTTCGGACTTGGATGTGCCCCTACCGGATCTAAGAATTGGATTAGATCCAATCGATCTTAGAGATCTACCTAGTTAATTATCATACAATTTGTTGGCCAAAGTCAAGACTGTGTGATATTTAACGAGATCTTAGCCCACTAGGAAACACGGTTTCCCGAGTACTCGACAGAGGGTTAGAGGCTCGCCGAAAAATAGTGGGAGGCAAGAATTGAATTTTCAATATTCGTTTAATTACTTGCTATACGGGCTCATTCAAATATCATTCGTCAAATAAATTAAATGTTAGTTGGACTAATATTTAAATTTTTGTTTTAATAAATAGTTGGACTATATTCAAACTATTCATTTATAGTTGATTTTATAATTGGATTATAGTAATCAATATAATTGATTTTAATCTATTAAATTATAGTTGATTATATAGTTGGACTATAGTAATCATTATAATAAATAGTACCTAAATCGTTGATTAAATAGTTGGACTATTAGAATCAAGATAAAATTGAAAGATTGACATTTGAAACATAATCTTGGGGAAAAATATATTTAAATGGTTTAATTTTCAAATTGGGAATAAATTTCAGAATAGTCCTGAAATCTAATAAGTTACTTTATTTGATAAACTAACATATTAGGCCTAAGCCCGGAGTAAGTTAAAAGTAGAGCATAATCTTTGGAAGATTTATGTGATGATAACTTAATTGCTTAATCCATTAAGCTTACGCAGTAGACTCCTTAATTTCTGAATCAGAACTAAGATTTAGATCCTTAAAGTATGATAATGAAATTGAAGGATCTTCAAAGAATCTATCCTTAGAATCTTAGAAGTACTAAATTGCAATACATAACTCTTGGAGAGTTAATGACTATTCTCAAGGAGACAAAGTCAAAGTTTGCAATTAGGCAAGTAGCGCAAGGCGCGCCTACTTCGATATTCTAGAAACTCGAGGCTTGGCCAAGGCTATTGGAATGTGAAAAAGGGCAAAGGCAAAATCATTATATTCCTCTAGGATGATAAAAGGACATATCCCAAAATGTCTGTTTAAATTATGGCAACCGGGATCGCGGAAGCGTGACTGCCGTTTGGATAAAGCAGACATGAAGGCTTTGAAGACGAGCAAGGCTCTGACTTCAAATATGTTTGGTCATAAATATGTTCACTACTAGTATTAAAATTAGATTTTAAATACTTAGTGTGGTACATAAATATATGTATTGATGTTCAGAATCTGCTATGAGCAGGATACTGACCTCAATTGAGATTTATCTGCGGATTGGAAACGGGATGAAAATCGATGTTTTAACCGAAGATACCTAAGTTTAGGAACTACCTTAGGGTGTGTACCTAAATTTAGAAACTGTTATAATGTAACTAGTTTGACTAGATACATATCTTGATATCAATATTTAACCCGCTACGGGTGAACCTTTATATTCTAGAACACTAAAGTGTTTTATTATATAAATGATATTGAGATAATCACATTAGATGTGAATAACAGTATTTATATTTTGAATATAAATAAAATCTCAAATATATATAACATGACAAACAAATAGCTCGAACTAATTTGATCAGAATAAACTAATTGTGGCATTGTTGTCCATGACACAATTAAACAAGACTGGTATATCCACACTTTTGAAGAATGGGTACTCGGACTCTTTTGATTCCAATCAAATAAAGTCTACGAATCTAGTTTATTGGGCAAAGTGCCTAAAACACCTTTACTTGGTAAAAGTGCAAATGCCACCGATCTGATAGCCCTAGTTCATAGTGAAGCAAGTGGGCCCATGTCTAGCTAGGCTAGATGTGGATATGAATATTTCGTGACCTTTATGGATATGGCATCGCGTTATGGTTATGTGTTTCTTTTGAAACAAAAATCGGAAACTTTTATAGTTTCGACACGAAAATAGAAACAGATCGGCTGTTGTATTATACTGTCACGGTAAGACCGTAATGGAAAATACTTAAGCAATAAGTTTCTCATATACTTGAAGAGTATAGTATTCTTTCAAAGGAGGACTCCTCCCGAACAGGTTAGTTTGACGGTGTGTCTGAACAGAATAACCGAATTTTGTTGGACATGATAAGGGTTAATCATGAGTCGCTCTCAGCTCCTTTCTTCAACGGATAAGCTTTAAACAGTGCAGAACTTATTTAGAATAAGGTTCTATTAAAATCTGTTTGACAGATTTCATATTAGATATGAATGGGAAAGAAACCGGGTTTCTCATTCCTGATAATTTGGGTATGCTAGGCATACGTTTGGATGATACCAAACTAGAACCCAAATTGGATAAGTGCCAATTTTCGGTTATCCTATGGATGCATAAGTATAGTACTTATACAACTCACAAGAGAACAATTAGATTGTTGGTCGCCATGCGGTTTTCCTAAGAGGAATACCGATATGCAGTGGTAAGTGGGAGGATAGTAAAACTCGATGAAAATTGGAGTAATACTGTTCAAGGCACCGATTCATAATGGAATAGAAATAGTTCATCAATGATGAAACTATTCCAATAATCTTCGAATACACAAGAACCACGTATGTCGGAGAGAGTCAGAAAACAACCTAGGGTATGGGTTTCTGATCTCACCTCATAAAGATGACAATCTTATTGAGGAATACCAACTGACTACGTAGGAGGAAGTGATACAAGGTATCGACTCCCTATTATGACAAAGTGTCATGAATCCGAAATGGATTCCATGTAAATCAACAAGTTTGGATAATAGTTGATGTACCACAAGGCATTGTGCCTAATGGTACTATATGAGTCTTCAAGGAAGACATACATGGAAGGCAACATACCAACGTATAAAGCTAGGCTTTTAGCGGAAAGGTATCGTTATCAACATTATGTTGATTATGATTCAACCTTTTAACTGTTGCCATGGTAAATCCATTTGGATAATGCTTGCTACTACTGCATGTTTCATTTATGAAATATGGCAGCTGAACGGGAAAATCGCTTTCCTGAAAAGGAAACCTTTCGGAGGATGTTTATAACATCCTGTCGGTTTTGTCGTACAATAACTAGCAAACAAGGTTTGCAGGTTATACGATCCATGTTTGGATTGTAGCAAGCATAGGTTCTTAGAATTATCGTTTTGATGTAATCATAATGGTGTATGATTAATTCAAAACGAAAAGATTCTTGTGTATATAAGAAGGTTAGTGGGAGCGCACTGACAGTGGATGTCCTATAAATAATGATAATATATGTCATTTCTTGGAAATGATATCCCATAAAACAATCGGTGAAAGCTTGGCTTTCGAGAAAACTCTCCGTGAAATCGTACATTGAAAAATATATACAACCTGGTGTCTCAGACGCTTTGAGCATATGGATTCACAAACAGGCCAATATGAGTGATAGTCACTGGATTGAAGTTAAGAACATCCGTTAGTATCTTAGAGATCTAAGGTTGTTGCCTTAAACTATGGAGATGGAGAACTTGAAGTGACTGAGATCACTGTAGCAAGTTTCCTAAACCGATAAGATGACTACAAGTCATAAAACGGTACTAAAAAGTTTGAATAACGGAACAGTGAGCTGGAAATTTTCCAAGCAAGATACTGTTACCGAATAAACAACAAATGTGGGTTATTGCTGTAGCTGAGGCGGCAATAGAAGCCTTCTGGGTCGATACAAAATCTAATTAGATTAGATATAGTTCTATTAGCAGCTGAGCTAGGCGTCAGCATAGGCTAAAGAATTAATGGTCTCATAAACGATCCAGATACATACTTCGACTATTCATCTGATTCGTTCGGATCATACATCGTGGCGATATGATGATCGAATAAATCGCATCAGATGATAATAATGCAAATCCACTGACGAAAGCATTTTCTCAGCAGTTTGAGCCAACCGTACATAGTTCGGGTGTAAGACACTCGAGTGACTGGCTATAGGCCAAGTGGGAGATTGTTGGACAATTATGACCCATAGCGTCACTATTTGTACAGATCATGGTGTTGTTGTACAAATTAACTATGTGACAAAAGAGATTGCACTTTTATCATTTGTGATTAGATCACATAGATATATAAATGATGAGAGGTCCCTATGATTTGTTCCTGGACTGAGAATGATATGAGACAGTATCAGTACACGATGGATAAATCGTTAACTATCCCTAGTCAAAGCATTGTCGAGATTGGACATCGATAAATGCGTAAAAGACTAGTATTACACTTGTGCGCGTTATGAGGGCACAACGACATAGTTCTCATATATTTGGGTATAGGATACTCATGCAAGTGTAATAGGAGGTTGTGTTTTACCGATGGTATGGGAAACAGCTTCACTCTGGATAGACCCCATCAGAATTCCATTGGTAGTATGACTATGTGTCTATGGAAGTCCGAAATTAGGGTAGGTGTATTTGGTCTTAACTTGAGACTTGCACCGCTAATACTTGCGACAATCAATATACTTTGGTTGCGGTCGTCCAGGGCTTTAACAGGTTCTGTGTACGCCTATGCTGGGTATATTGAGAATCGTAGTGTGTTGGGTGTGATGTCAAGACGGAAGTATCACTCCAGTCATAGTGGAGATGATGGTCACGTAGGATACGGTACTAGTAATTTTAAGTACTGCAGTCATCGGGATAAAATGACAAGGTCATGTTTATCCGATTATAGAGACTAGTTACCAGACATCCGACATGTGCTTCGTACGGGGCAGACACAATTCCAGCCCCAGGCCTAGCACGTGATCATCCGATACTGGATCGAAATACGCAATACTACGTATACTACGCCTGATATAGATCCTTTATTCCTGTAAGGATATTTCTGGAGAATTGGGTAGGCATGACGCTTTGCTAGAAGCCAACCTTGTCTTGTAAATCGGTAAAACATAATACGAGGTACTTACGTGTTCGGATAGTCCGACGACCGTATTTACTGCCAACATATCCGGGGATCTCATGGGTCACTTCCGAAGATTCAACTATGACGTATGACTCGCACCTTTAATTAATCTAGGATTAATAAGAAGAGAGAGAGAAAATTAATCTGGGATTAATTATGAAGATATTTTATCTGGGATAAAATATCATTTAAAGAGAGATAACGATTAATTTGGAATTAATCGACAAATTAATATATTCGATATATTAAACGAATTGGATTTCGACGTAGAATTAAATTTATATGTTAATTCGGGCGAACGAATTAATTTAGAATTAATTCGCTAGCGACGTGAATAGTGATTTCACTAGGCGTAATCATTTAATTACGACGCAACGGAAAATTCGTTAATTTGGAATTAGCGAACCCGAGCCCGGGATTAGTTGCGAGCGTATTCGCATTTCGAATTCGAGTGCGGCACGTAAGTCAAATCAAGCATCAAATCATTAGTCACATCAAACGTCAAATCAAATGTCACTTTGAGTGATGTGACAAGTTGTCACTTGATTGAGTGATGTGAGTGATGTGAGTTGTTGGAGTGGTTGAAGGCTTTGATTGTTTGACTTTTGAAAGAAAAAATTTTGGTATATGTTTTGTAAATCAATTACCAAAAATCATTCAACACATTTCATCTCTCTCTCTCCAATCTCCCTCTCTCTCACGCCCTTCATTGGCTGTTTTTCTCTCTTCTGCAGCAGCTCACTGCCGTGAGCTAGGGAAGCAAGAGTGTTTGATTTTGTTGTAAAATCAAGAGAGCTAGCACTCAACGGGATCATGCGAAGGTGATAGAGAAGTCTACCCATGAGCCGGGAATCGTTTGACGAAGCTTGGAGCTTGGATTCTTGATGATCAAAACCAAAAATGGAGACTCAATAGCAGTGGACTGTCGTGAAAACCAGTGAGCAGATTTTCAGTTTTTGTTCATCTCCGCGTCGCTCAACCGATCGATGTAAGTATTCCGCAACTTCGTTGATTTGTATTCGCACATATTTCATGCTTGTTTATGATCTTGGGACCTTAATAGAAACCAACAACCTTGACTTGGCCAATAAGCTGTATGATATTTAACTAGGTAGATCTCTAAGATCAATTGGATCTCATCCAATTCCTAGATCCAGTTGGTGGACCTTCATGTCCGAAACAAATATACAATAAATATGCCAATATATCGAATATATTTTCCTAACCTTTTTCCTCTGAATCAACTAAGCCTTGGTTTTGGCTCAACAAGCTTAATGATTCCAGTTAAGCGGGACCCACTTACTTTGGAAAGCTTTGTAATCGATGTCGATGAACAAGAAGTGATCTTGACTTTGGCCAACAAATCACAACTTGGGCAAGACATACGATATGGAACAAAGCCTTCATGATTCAAACACATCTGCGATGGACAAAGGTCTTGACTTTGGCCAACAAACTAATGCCAATCTTGGATCTTAAGAATGAATCACTCAATTGAAGGAAAACGTTTAATATTTGTTGAGGGTTTTTTCGCGTAATTGGCAACCAATTAATTATCTTGATTAGGTCTTATTATACACCCTTAAACATGCATTCTAAAAGCATAATAAAGCACGATAAATAAATTAATAATGATATGCGGATGGATATCTTACAAATTATTCCTATAACAAATCACTCTCTTTCCTCTCCCCAGCTAGCACTATTCTAACTTCTACCTAATTACATAATACAATAAAGAAACCTCATTACATTGAGGGGAATTGGTGAAAAGAGAATTACAAATAATCGAGAGGTAAAGGCTGGACATGCAGGTCCAATTTAATAAATTCTAAATTTATTACAACAATTTCCAAAATTGCCCTCACCCATCTAATATCCATATGATATACATTATTCATACAATACATCCATGTATTCACACAAAGCATGTTATTCAATCAATCTAATCCAATTAATTAATCTTTGAATTAAGTGATCATCCAATGTTCAAACAACGTTTTGATTTGCGTGAGTCCAACTCGTTTAAGAATAAGTACTCAAAGTACGAATTCTTGAATTATATCGAACTACAATTTTAAATCTAATTTAATTTGTATTCAATACTAATTCTTTATTTAATTCTAAATTAAATAATTACACTTTTAAAGTGTCTTACGACTTAGATTCTAAATCTAATCTTAATGGGTCTCAAAGCCAATTAACATATAATGTCAATTAATTAAAGTCCAATGGGCTTTCAATTAATTTCTTAAGGCATGGACTTTGGCAACCAAAGCCCAATAAGGAATCACTCTTTGCCACAAAATTAATTTTGGCCATTATGCCTAATTAATTATTTAAAGGCCCATTATTATATTTGGACTTAATGGAATGGGTTTAGGCCCAATTTGGATCCAATCTAATTGTCCTAAACCAACTTGGCCCAACCAAGCCCATTAGGCCCAAATACAACAATTTTAGCCCAATTCCAAATTAAGCCTAAATTAATTAAATTCTAATATTCCAAATTTCACAATTTAATTAATTAAAGTGTATAGACATAATTAATTATTTAAATTAACATTTCCAAAATACCAATTTACATAATTAATCATGCTTTATTATTATCAATACATGTCCAACATTATTGAAGCAAAATCAATCCATTTCCATTCTCTAATGCTCACGGCAATAACAGATTTTTTTCATTAATATTTATTTCAATCCAATTAAATCACAAATCAATTTATCCATTCATTTTAAACTCATCCAATGGTCTAAAAATTAAAATCACCATGAGCTTAGGGTACCTCATAAATTCGGCCAAGCCTATTGTAGGACACAGAACTTGATGACGCTGCTCTAGGCTCGCGGCGCAGTTGGGAGTACGAAATAACATGGAGTCTCCACCCGGTGTGAATCGGGACAAATATTTAAGGCCACACTCACCCCTCGCAAGGGAAGACCTCAAACCGTTGGGTTCGGAATGGTCTCTTACTTATGCCACTTGTAATGATGTGATTTGTGCAATATCTTAACCGAATCTATTCAACATTCATGCTCAATGGTAACCTATGTCTAGTTCATGTTCATAAAGATAAATCCTATGTTTAAGTTTGCATGCTCGGAAAGTAAGTCCTCATAACACACGACAACACACGGCAATCTCATGAACATACTTCAACTATATAATGCGGAAAACAAATAACAACATAAACACAATGAAAATTCTAAATGCAAAATAAATAACTAATCATGCTTAAAAAAACAACTAAATCATGCCTAAAACATAAATAACAAACTAAGCTAAATCATGCTTTAATAACAAATAAATAACCTACGAACTATAACATGCTCAAACACAAGTTTGGATGAAACGAAATACGTGTCTCTTAAGTGGTACGTGGCGTTGTATCCCGAGTACAAACTGCACTACCGTCCATTCGGATTCGGCTACGGAATTTACGTCCGGGTTTCCATCCTATATACCACAAAAGGGAACACATATTCCGCTCATCCAACAATCACATCATGCCTCAACAAACGACTCTCATGCGATAATATTTTAAAATAAAGAAAAATAAACAAAAGATAATAAATAAAAGGGTGCCCTCAGGTCTAACCTCTTTTGTTGTCTCAAGAAAGGGCGTTACACATCTGTTGGAAGGGTGAATGATCCGCAACTCTTTCGGTTCACTAACTCAACTTTTTTCCGCGCTGTTTCACTGTTTGGGTTGCTGTTTTCACTTCGTTTCGCTGTTGTTTTGAGGGTATTTTCTGCTCACTGTTTTGGGTTAATTCGGTGACTGTTTTACGGGGTTTAAATGGGCTGTTTTGCATGTGTAGTTTGCGGGTGTACTGCGGCAGTTTTGGGCTATTTTCTGGACAGTTTTAGGGCTTATTTGTGCGGTGAACAGGGCAGTTTAGTGTGCAGTTTACTGGGCAATTTAGGGGACTAAATATGTGCAGTTTTGGGTGTGTTGAAGGCTTGTTCTGGAGGGCAGTTGAAGCGGTGACTTGCGTGAAGGTTGGGTGAGTGTGAAGAAGGCTTACGTGTTGAAGACGTGATTTGGCTTCGTGAATGGCTAGGGTTGCTGTGGAAATTAATGGCGTGAAGAGGCTGTGAGGGTTAGGTTTAGTCGGCAGTTTTTGTCTCTTTGTAGCTCAGTTTTGTGGATGCCGTGAGTTTGTTTATTGGCGTGAAGCTAGGTGGCCTTTGTGCGTGAGTTGGCTTTGTGAATGAGAGTTGGGCAGATTTTGGCGTTGAGTGAATTTGGAGGCGTGGAGGCTGTGCAGAGGGTTAGGCATGGACGTGATTTGTTGAGTGAGAGTTAGTGCGTGAGCGTGAAGGACAAGGTGAATGGAGGGTGACGTGCGGCTTATGGCTGCTGTGAAGTGTGGGTATGCTGAAGGCTAACACGTAAAAGGGGCTGGTGAGTATAGATGGCGTGAGTGGGGCGATGCAAAGGCGAGGTGAAGGTGGGCTATGTGGCGTGTTGATACGTGAAGGGGTGTACAGGTGGCTAAGTGGCGTGTTGATGCGTGAACGGGTGTGCCGGCTGTGAGTGTGTTTTATTTGTCAGGGGTGAGTGTTGCTTACGGCGTGAAAGAGATGAGAGAGAGCTGAGCGTAGGGGCATGAGAGAGAGGAAGAGAAAAGTATTTTAGGGTTTCGGTTAGTGTCTTCTTATTCTCTTTTGTTCTGGTTTGTGGTCACTGCCGAGAGAGGAGAGGGGTTGCAAGGGTTAGGAATGTGTTATTTTTATAGTGATTCATTAGGGTTTGCATGGCTTTTAAAAAGGAAATAAATCAAGTAATTTAATTTGTGTTTAATTTTAATTATTTAAGGCAAGAAATTATTTTATTTTGGTCGGTGATTTTATTAAAATTATGAAGGGATTTATTTTAATTTTGGAATTTAATTTAATTTGTGACATGTGTTTTAATTTAATTTAAGTTTAATTTGTGACATGTATTTTAAATGTTTTAATTATTTAATTTGTGAGATGTGTTTAAAAACAGAGGTCCAACAAGCGAACCCGAAGCGAAACAAGCGAGTTAAATCTGACAAAATGCTAATTTCCAACTTTACCCTTCCAACGTCCGTTTCCCGCGGCTTCCACAACTGAAGAGGTAGTGTCTCCATACGAGACTCATCATCGGGCCTTATATGTAAAAATGCAGTGCCTACAGTCGCCCCCACTTTGATGGGACTTGTGCAGTATATAATAGTGACAATCCAATCAAAGTTATGCAATGCATTTTTACTTACCTGGCTCGCCAGCTGCCACCTGACTTGCCTGTTGCTTCGAACTGAGTTGATATGGTGGTGAGGTGCCTCGACCTCTGGCTTTGTTCCCGAACCACGAATGTGAACTGTGATGATGATGCAGTGGGCCCTCAACCCTGGGACGCATCCCAGAACTGAAACCGACAACGGGGGCACCTCGACCCTGGGCACCTCGATCCAACACTGATGTCAATAGACACCTCGCCCTCGAACTGATGATGTAGTGGGCACCTCGACCCGGAACTACAACCGACAACGGGGGCATCTCGACCCTGGCCACCTCGACCCAACACCGCTGACAATAGGGACCTCGCCCTCGAACTGATGATGTAGTGGGCACCTCGACCCTGGGCATCTCGACCCCGAACTACAACCGACAACGGGGGCACCTCGACCCTGGGCACCTCGACCCAACACCGCTGACAATAGGGACCTCACCCTCAAACTGATGATGTAGTGGGCACCTCGACCCGAAACTACAACCGAAAATGGAGGCACCTCGACCCTGGGCACCTCGACCCAACACCGCTGACAATAGGGACCTCGCCCTCGAACTGATGATGTAGTGGGCACCTCGACCCTGGGCACCTCGACCCGAAACTACAACTGACAACGGGGGCAGCTCGACCCAACACCGCTGACAATAGGCACCTCGCCCTCGAACTGATGATGTAGTGGGCACCTCGACCCTGGGCACCTCGACCCGGAACTACAACCGACAACGGGGGCACCTCGACCCAACACCGATGAAAATAGGGACCTCGCCCTCGAACTGATGATGTAGTGGGTCCTCGACCCTGGGACGCATCCCGGAACTACAACTGATGATGCAGTGGGCCCTCGACCTTGGGACGGATCCCATAACTGCAACCGACAACGGGGGCACCTCGACCCTGAGCACCTCGACCCAATACTTCTGACAAAGTGGGCCTCGCCCTCAAACTGATGATGTAGTGGGTCCTTGACCCTGGGACGCATCCTGGAACTACAACCGTCGACGGGGGCACTTCAACCCTAGGACGCATCCCAATACCGCTGATAATAGGGACCTCGCCCTCAAAATGATGATGTAGTGGGTCCTCGACCCTTGGACGCATCCCCAAAACTGTTGATGATGAAGTGTCTCCATACCCGGAGTGCCATACCCGGTGAAACTGATCTGATGTCTCCATACCCGCAAAACTGAAACTGATGTCTCCATACCTAGAGTGTCATACCCGTAAAAACTAATACTGATGATGATGTGGGCCTCACCCCCAGAGTGTCATACCCGGCCAAACTGATGTTGATGCTGATCTTCCATTCTCAGAGTGCCATTCTCGGCGTGCCATTCTCGGCGTGCTCATTCTTGAGCTGTCCATTCCCGGACTATATCTCCATTCTCAGAGTGCCATTCCCGCAGAACTGATCTGATGTGATGTGGGCCTCGCCCCCAGAATGCATACCCATACCCGCAGAAACTGATCTGATACTATATGGGCCTTCCCCCCAGAATGCCATACCCGGCAGAAACTGATCTGATGCTATGTGGCCTCGCCCCCAGAATGCTATATCTGGCAGAACTGATCTGATGTCTTCATACTCGGAGTGTCATACCTGAATGATCTGATATCTCCATACCTGGAGTACCGTACCTGGCAAACTGATCTGATGTCTCCATACCCGGAGTGTCATACCTGGCAAAACTGATACTGATGTCTCCATACCCGGAGTGTCATACCCGGCAAAACTGATGCTGATAATGATGTGGGACTCACCCCTAGAGTGCCATACCCGGCAAGATTGATATTGATGCTAATATGGGCCTCGCCCCCAGACTGATGCTGATGTGGGCCTCGGCCCTGGGATTCATTCCTTGGATTCATTCCAAATTCTGACGACGTGGGCCTCAGGCCCTAGGATTCATTCCAAATTTTGATGATGTGGGCCTCGGCCCTGGGATTCATTCCCTAGATTCATTCCAAATTTTGATGACGTGGGCCTCGACCTTGGGATTCATTCCCAAAACTACTGACAATATGGGCCTCGACCCTGGGATTCATTCCTGATGCTGCTGACAATGTGGTCCTCGACCCTGGGATTCATTCCCGATGCTGCTGATAATATGGGCCTCGACCCTGGGATTCATTCCCGATGCTGCTGATAATGTGGGCCTCGACCCTGGGATTCATTCCCGATGCTGCTGCTAATGTGGGCTCGACCCCTGCTCCATCCTCAAACTGATACTTTTTTGGGCCTCACCCCCAGATTGATACTGATATGGGCCTCGCCCCAAACTGATACTGATTGGGCCTCGCCCCATGCTGATACTGATTTGGGCCTCGCCCTATGCTGATACTGATATGGGCCTCGCCCCAACTGATACTGATATGGGCCTCACCCCCAGACTGATACTAATGTGGGCCTCGCCCCCAGATTGATGCTGATGTGGGCCTCGCCCCTGGGACTCATCCTCAAGATTGAAACTGATATGGGCGTCAACCCTGGGACTCATCCCCGAAACTGACTGATATGGGCCTCAACCCTGGGACTCATCCCCAAAACTGATTCATTTTTGAAACTGACTGTACTGTTGCTGCTTCTGATTGGCTTGTCTTTGCCGCTTTTCTTTTTCTTCTTCCAAAACCTGTGAATACAAAAACAAAATAAACACAAAAAGAATGCAAAAAAGCATTACGTGTATGCCTGCATGCATGAATGAATTTCCTATTCCGTTGGGTTAGGTCTTCCGCCAGTTCTCCAAGTGATTGCACAGTCTTCTCTCTAGTCTCATGGCTCAATTTCTTGTTATGTCCCGGATTCACGAGCTGGTAGACTGGTCGCTCCCAGTCTTGATTTAGCTTTCTGTTCTCCGCTGTTTGCACTTGGTCAAGATGAACCACATGGTGGGGCCTTCCATATCATCATACTATACACATGCTACGGAATAGTCCCAATAGTTATACATATATCGTTTGAAATTCTAATCCATGTCCCAAGATCAAAAGAGCAAACAAATATATATAATGAATGAACAATATTGAAGTATGGCGGAATCATACTCACAAAGATCGGAATACGGATGCGTTGATGAAATAAAATTTTCTCCTTTCTCCTTGTGCAGTGAAGGTTTCGGCCAAGGTGAGTGGGGAAGCTCCAAGCTTTCTTTGATCCTTCCAAGCTCAAAATTAGTTTCCCATAACACATTTGTATGATCCCTTGAAGGTGCTAGCCTTATATGTGATTTAATGTTCCAACACACACACTTTCTTCAAGTTTTTGCAACAAAAACAGAAAAGGGAGAGGGCTGTGAAACTTCACAGTTTCGGTCAAGAGGTAATAGGAGAGAGTCATATGATTTTTGTTACAAAAATCAATTTATATTTATGCCATAATATTTATTAAATTAATAATAAACTTATGACACAAATCATGCAATGGCTTAGAGTGTCAAACACTCAAACTCCATGCAAAACCATTGAGTGTATCTACACTATCACCATGCAATGTATTAACAATTAAATAATGCATAAAATGACATGTGTCATGTGGGCCCCCACAACCCCAATGAAAGTGGGCCCACGCGTACTCACGCGTTCGGGTTCGATATTTCCGAAATACCGAACTTTCGTCGCGACGTTAATTAAATCGAATTTAAATAAATAATTGCGCCTAGCGAAATTATTATTTACGTCGCTAACGAATTAATTCTAAATTAACTCGTTTGCCCGAATTAAAATCTAATTTTAATTTCGCGTCGAAATCGAATTTCGATTATTATATCGAATATAATAATTTTACGATTAATTCCAAATTAATCGTTCTCTCTCTATGTATAGTACTTTATCCAAGATAAAGTCTCTCCGTAATTAATCCAAGATTAATCGAGTTTGAATCATACGTCATTGGTGAATCTTCGGGAAGCGACCCAAGAGATCTCTGGATATGTTGGCAGTAAATACGGCCGTCAGATTATCCGAACACGTACGTACCAAGTACTACGTTTTTACCGATTTACAAGACAAGGTTAGCCTCTAGCAAAACGCCATGCCTACCCAATTCTCCAGAAATATTCTTATTGGAATATAAGATCTATAACAGGCGTAGTATACCGTAGTATAGTGTATACTGATCCAGTATCGGATGATCACATGTAAGGCCTGGGGCTGGAGATGTGTCTGCCCCGTACGATACATATATCGGACATCAAGCAACTAGTCTCTTTGAATCGGATAATCCTGACCTTGTCATATTATCCCGATGGTTGCAACCATTATAGAGTACTAGTTCTGTATCCTGCGCGATCATCATCTCCATATGTCTGAAGTGATACTTCCGTCTTGACATCACACCCAATACACTACGATTCCCGATAAACCTAGAAGAGGTGTACACAGAACCTGTTAAAGCCCTGGACGACCAAAACTAAAGTCTACCGATTGTCGCAAGTACTAGCGATGCAAGTCTCAGGTTAAGACCATATGCACCTACCCTGAAGCGGACTCCCATAGACACGCAGACATACTACCAATGGGATTCCGCGGGGTCTATCCAGAGCGAAGCTGTTTTCCGTACCATCGGTAAAACACAACCTCCTACCGCACTTGCATAAGTATCCAATACTCAAATATATGAGAACTATGCTGTTGTGCCCTCACAACACGCACAAGTGCAGTACTAGTCTATTCCGCATTATCGATGTCCAATCTCGATAATACTACGACTAGGGATATTTAATGATTAAACCTTTATGGATTGATACTGTCTCATATCATCTCAATCCGGAATTAATCATAGGGACTTTTACCATTTATATATCAAAGTAAATAAATTACAAAACGGTAAAAGGCAATTTCATTACTACATAGTTAATTTTGTACAATAATACAATATCATTTACAAAATAGTGACGCTATGGGTCATTACTGTCTAACAATCTCCCTTTGGCCTATAGCCAGTCACTCAAGCATCTAATACCTGAACTATGTACATGTCGCTCAAACTTTTCCCGAGGAATAGCCTTCGTCAGCGGATCTGCAATATTATCCTCTGATGCGATCTTTTCGATCTTCACATCGCCACGATGTATGATCTCTCGAATCAGATGGAATCGTCGAAGAACATGTTTGGATCGTTGATGAGACCTTGGTTCCTTAGCCTGTGCTATAGCCCCGCTATTGTCACAATACAATGGAACGGGCTCAGCTGCTAACGGAACTACTCCTAATCCAATTAGGAATTTACGGATCCAAACTGCCTCTTTTGCTGCTTCAGCTGCTGCAATGTACTCCGCTTCAGTTGTTGAATCGGCAACAGTATCTTGCTTGGAAGATTTCCAGCTCACTGCTCCGTTATTCAAACAAAATATGTACCCAGATTGCGACTTAAAGTCGTCTCTGTCGGTTTGGAAACTTGCATCGGTATACCCAGATACCTCAAGTTCTCCATCTCCATAGATTAAGAAAGCATCCTTAGTTCTGTTAAGATACTTAAGGATACTCTTAACCGCCATCCAGTGATCTTTACCTGGATCGGCCTGATATCGACTGCACATGCTCAAGCAGGGACCATCAGGTCGTGTACATATCACATCATGATACATATGATCGATGCCGAGGCGAACGGAGTCCGACTCATGTTGTCTCTCTCATCTTGTGTTTTAGGACACATGTCCCTAGATAGATAGACGCCATGTGATATTGGTAACAGTCCCCTCTTGGACTGATCCATGTTGAATCTCTTCAACACTTTATCAATATATGTACTCTGGGAGAGTCCAAGTAGCTTTCTAGATCTATCCCGGTAGATCTTTATTCCTAGAATAAAAGCTGCCCCTCCCAGATCTTTCATGGAGAATTTCAATGAAAGCCAAGCTTTCACCGACGTTAACATGGGAATGTCATTGCCGATAAGCAATACATCGTCGACATAAAGGACAATAAAAGTCAGTGCACTCCCACTAACCTTCTTATATACACAAGGATCATCTTCGTTTTGAATGAAATCATATTCTTTTATGATCTCATCAAAACGCTGGTTCCACGACCGCGATGCTTGCTTCAGTCCATAAATGGACCGATTTAACTTACAAACCTTGTTTGCAAGTCTAGGTGCGATAAAACCGTCAGGCTGTTGCATATAAACATCCTCCGAAAGGTTTCCGTTAAGGAAAGCGGTTTTAACGTCCATCTGCCATATTTCATAATCGTAATATGCAGCTATTGCAAGCATTATCCGAATGGATTTAATCATGCAACGGGTGAGAAGGTTTCGTCATAATCAACTCCAAGTCGTTGACGATATCCCTTCGCTACAAGCCTAGCTTTGTACGTTTGTACGTTGCCATCCATGTCAGTCTTCTTCTTGAAGACCCATTTGCATCCAATAGGCTTTACGCCTTCTGGTGCATCAACCAGTGTCCAAACTTGGTTGGTATACATGGAATCCATTTCGGCCTTCATGGCTTCTTGCCATAAAGCGGATTCGATACCTTGTATCGTTCCTCATACGTAGCCGGTTCATTATCCTCAATAAGATTAATATCTACATGAGGTGAGATCAGGAATCCATACCTCTCAGGTATTACCCTGACTCTCTCCGACCTACGCGGTCCTTGTGTATTTGAAGATTGTGGTTCAGTCTCATCCCAGATGGACTGTTCATGTTCCGTTGATAATTCATTGCCAAGAACAGTATCACTACACGACTTTCATCGAGTTCTACTTTCTTCCCACTAAACACTGCATTTAGGAATTCCTTCTCAAGGAAAACCGCATGTAGAGCAACAAATACTTTGTTCTCTTGTGGGTGATAGAAGTAATATCCTTTGTTTCCCTAGGATATCCAACGAATAGGCATTTATCTGATTTGGGTTCAAGTTTGGTACCTTCCAAACGTTTAACGTATGCCCAGCAACCCCAAATCTTCAGGAATGAGAAACCCGGTTTCTTACCTGTCCATATCTCATATGGTGTCTGTTCAACAGACTTTGACGGAACCTTATTCAAAATAAGAACTGCACTATTTAATGCATATCCCCAGAAGGAAATTGGCAGCTCAGTGCGACTCATCATCGACCTTACCATGTCCAACAAGGTACGGTTTCTCCGTTCGGACACACCATTTAATTGTGGTGTTCCAGGAGGAGTCCACTGTGAAAGAATACCATATTCTTTCAGGTAATCTTGAAACTCATTACTTAAGTATTCGCCACCACGGTCCGACCGTAATGTCTTAATACTCTTGCCTGTTTGTTTTTCAACTTCGTGTCGAAACTCTTTGAATTTCTCAAAAGTTTCCGACTTGTGCGTCATTAGATACACATAACCGTAACGTGATGCATCATCGGTAAAGGTTACGAAGTATCGATATCCACCTCTAGCCTGGCTGAACGAGGGCTAACAGTTCAGTGGCACGTTCACCTTTACCGCTAAAAGGTGATTTAGGCATTTTGCCTAATAAGCAAGATTCGCAGACGTCATATGAATTTGGATCAAATCCGTCCAAGTACCCACTCTTCGAAAGTGTGGTTATGCGAGTCTTGTTAATGTGTCCCAGACGACAATGCCACATATAAGTTTCATCATTTGGATCACTCTTTTTAAGCCTTTTGTTTGTTTATTTATATGTAGGAGATTCATTTATATTCAAAATATAAAGACCATTATTTGCAACTGCAGTGCATATTTCTGCATCATTTTTATATAAATAACACCCAGTGTTTCTAAATACAAAAGTGTACCCATTTCGGGTTAACAAAGATACAGATATAATATTCCTAGTCAAACTAGGTACATAATAACAGTCATTTAGTTTAAGTACATGCCCCGAGGGCAGTTCTAATACAAAAGTGCCCACGGCCAAAACAGCAACAGGAGTTCCGTTTCCAACTCGTAGATCAATCTCCCCTGAAGCCAGAGTCCTGCTGTTCTGCAGATCCTGCACATCAGTACATATATGAGAACCACAACCAGAATCAAAAATCCAATTTTTAAAACTAGAAGTAGCCATGTTTATTTCAATAACAAACATACCAGAGGTCGGTGCCTTGCCCGCCTTGATCTCCCTTCTGATCGCCTTGTTCATGCGGCAGTCACGCTTCCAGTGACCTCTTTTGCCGCAGTTAAGGCATATGTCTTGTGACTTGTTCCTCGGCTTCCCAGAAGCCATCGGCATCTTGGCCTTGCCCTTGTTCTTACGCTTCTTCTTTTTCACCCCTCCAGTTGCCTTGGGCCCAGCCCTTGACGTCTGAGAGGTCGATGCAAAGTGCGCCTCGCGCTTGTTGCCTTTAAGAAGCTCTTTCTCTGACTCCTTAAGAATGGACAATAGCTCTCCAAGAGTATCGTCCGTATCCATCAACTTGTAGTTGATGATAATCTGCTTCCAAGTATCGGGAAGTGACTGTAAAAGCATGTCTACAGTCAGCTCAGCCTCCAAGACTATTCCCATCTTGGCCAGCTCATCAATGTCAGCTATCATTTGAGTCCCGTGGGCCTCAACTGAAGCGCCATCAGTCATACGGGAGCGAAAGAGTTTCTTCACCAACTCATACCTCTCCATCCGCTTATTAGTGCGGTGAAGATCCTTTAGTCTAGCCATCATATTATAAGGATCCAAGTCCCTATTCTGGCGACGAAAGTGTTGAGTCATGGAAGCAAGCATGATCGACTGAGTTGTATCACAATCATCGCTATGAGTTCTCCATAACTCCAGCTCAAGTGGCTCAGTGGGCCTCGGCCCGAGAGGTCTCTGTATGGTGTACAACAGCCTCTCTGCCCCAAGGACTCCTCAGGTTCATTTCCCAGTCAGCAAAGTTCGTGCCCTTAAATACATTATCACCCATGATTATGTCTCGGACATTTCCTTTGTTTGCCATCTTAACTACGATAGTCCAACTATCTAGTTAACGATATATGGGTACAGTCAAACTGTTACAAGAAAAATAACATTTTATTAGTCCAACTAATGTTAAAATATTGACGAAATAAATTTTGTAAGCGCGTAAAGCTAAGTATCTGAATGAAATTGCAAATTCAATACTAGCCTCCCACTATTTTCTACAAGTCTCTAACCCTCTGTCGAGTACTCGGGAAATCCAATTTCCTAGTGGGCTAGGATCCCGTTAAATAACACACAACCTTGACTTTGGCCAACAAGTTGTATGATATTTAACTAGGTAGATCTCGAAGATCAATTGGATCCCATCCAATTCCTAGATCCGGTAGGTGGACATCCAAGTCCGAAACATATATATCTAATACATATGTCAATGTATCCAATACATTTTCCTAACCATTTCCTCTGAATCAACTAAGTCTTGGCTTTGGCACAACAAACTTAATGATTCCAGTTAAGCGGGACCCATTGACATGGAAAGTTTCGTAATCAATGTCGATGGACAAGAAGTGATCTTGACTTTGGCCAACAAATCACAACTTGGACAAGACACCGATATGGAACAAAACTCTCATGATTCAAACACATCCTCAATTGACAAAGGTCTTGACTTTGGCCAACAAACCAATGCCAATTTCGGATCTTGAGAAAGAATCACTCAACGGAAGGAAAATCGCTTAATATTGTTTGAGGGATTTTCGTGTAATTGGCAACCAATTAATTTATCTTTGTTAGGTCTCATCATCATACACCCTTAAGCATGCTTCTAAAACATCATAAAGCGCGTAAAGTAAAGTAATAGCGATATACGGATGGATATGAACAACAACTTGTTCCTAGAACAAATCACTCCCTTTCCTCTCCCCGCTAGAACTATTCTACTCTTACCCAATTACATAATACAATAAGAGAAACCTCATTTACATTGAGGGGAATTAGGTGAGAAGAGAATACAAAGAGACAAAAGAGAAAGGCTGGACACGCAGGTCCAATTTATAAATTCTAAATTTACAATAATTTCTAAAATTACCCTTCCCTTCTAATATCCATCCGATATACACTATTCATACATTACATCCACATTCATTCATTCAAGGCATGTTATACAACCAATCAAATCCAATTAATTAGTCTTTAATTAGGTGACAATACAATGTTCAAACAATTGTTTGCATTTGCGCGAGTCCAACTCAATTTGAGAATAAATACTTATAGTATGAATTCACGAATTATATCGAACTACTCGTCAAATCCAATTTAAGTCGTATTCAATACTAATCCTTATATTTAATTCCAAATTAAATATTTACACTTTTATTGTGCTTTTATGACTTAGATTCCAAATCTAATTCTATCGGGTCTCAAAGCCCAATCAACATCCAATGTCCGTTTAATTAAAGTCCGATGGGCTTTCAATTGATTTCATTAGGCTTGGGCCTTGGTCAATGTGGGTCAAACCCAATTTCCAAGCCCAATAAGGAATCACCCTCATTTGCCATAAAAATCAATATCAAGCCCATAAGGCCCAATTAAACATAAAAGCCCATTTATTACATTTGGACTTAATGGAGTGATTTAGGCCCATTTTTGGATCCAATCCAATTTGCCCAAACCTACTTGGTCCAACCAAGCCCATTATGTCCAAATATAATAGTTTTAGGCCCAATTCAAAATTAAGCCCAATTAATCAAAATTTAAAATTCCAAATTTTATAACTTAATTAATTAAAGTGTAATGTCATGATTAATCCTTTAAATCAATATTTCCAAAATATCAAATTAATCCATTAATCATATTTTTATCTTAAATACATGTCCAACATTATTTAATCAAAAAATCAAGTCCCTAATCTTCTTCCATGCATTCGGCCAAGGTGATGAAAAATTACCGATTTCGTTTTCAATCCAATCGAATCACAAATCGTCATTTTATGTTCGTTTAAAGTCATCCAATGATCTTATAAACAACAAATCATCATCTCCATGGTCTAGGTAGTATTCGGCCAAGCCTCTCCAAGAGGGGAAAAATTAATCCAATTTATTTTTCATGAAATTGATAATGTATAACATAATGTAACATACATTTAAGCATACTTAATCAATCAAAATCATCAAATCATGCTTCAATCAATTTTGCCCAAATATTACCCTAATATATTTTCATGCTCTTTAAGCTCAATGATACCATTGTTGGAAATTCTAATCCATGTCCCAAGATCAAAAGAGCAAACAAATATTATAATGAATGAACAATATTGAAGTATGGCGGAATCATACTCACAAAGATCGGAATGCGGATGCGTTGATGAAATAAAATTTTCTCCTTTGTGCAGTGAAGGTTTCGGCCAAGGTGAGTGGGGAAGCTCCAAGCTTTCTTTGATCCTTCCAAGCTCAAGAATAGTTTCCCATAACACCTTTGTATGATCCCTTGAAGGTGCTAGCCTTATATGTGATTTAATGTTCCAAACACACACACTTTCTTCAAGTTTTTGCAACAAAAACAGAAAAGGGAGAGGGCTGTGAAACTTCACAGTTTCGGTCAGAGGTAATAGGAGAGAGTAATATGATTTTTGTTACAAAAATCAATTTATATTTATGCCATAATATTTATTAAATTAATAATAAACTTATGACACAAATCATGCAATGGCTTAGAGTGTCAAACACTCAAACTCCATGCAAAACCATTGAGTGTATTGTACACTATCACCATGCAATGTATTAACAATTAAATAATGCATAAAATGACATGTGTCATGTGGGCCCCACACAACCCAAATGAAAGTGGGCCCACGCGTACTCACGCGTTCGGGTTCGATATTTCCGAAATACCGAACTTTCGTCGCGACGTTAATTAAATCGAATTTAAATAAATAATTGCGCCTAGCGAAATTATTATTTACGTCGCTAACGAATTAATTCTAAATTAACTCGTTTGCCCGAATTAAAATCTAATTTTAATTTCGCGTCGAAATCGAATTTCGATTATTATATCGAATATAATAATTTTACGATTAATTCCAAATTAATCGTTCTCTCTCTATGTATAGTACTTTATCCAAGATAAAGTCTCTCCGTAATTAATCCAAGATTAATCGAGTTTGAATCATACGTCATTGGTGAATCTTCGGGAAGCGACCCAAGAGATCTCTGGATATGTTGGCAGTAAATACGGCCGTCAGATTATCCGAACACGTACGTACCAAGTACTACGTTTTTACCGATTTACAAGACAAGGTTAGCCTCTAGCAAAACGCCATGCCTACCCAATTCTCCAGAAATATTCTTATTGGAATATAAGATCTATAACAGGCGTAGTATACCGTAGTATAGTGTATACTGATCCAGTATCGGATGATCACATGTAAGGCCTGGGGCTGGAGATGTGTCTGCCCCGTACGATACATATATCGGACATCAAGCAACTAGTCTCTTTGAATCGGATAATCCTGACCTTGTCATATTATCCCGATGGTTGCAACCATTATAGAGTACTAGTTCTGTATCCTGCGCGATCATCATCTCCATATGTCTGAAGTGATACTTCCGTCTTGACATCACACCCAATACACTACGATTCCCGATAAACCTAGAAGAGGTGTACACAGAACCTGTTAAAGCCCTGGACGACCAAAACTAAAGTCTACCGATTGTCGCAAGTACTAGCGATGCAAGTCTCAGGTTAAGACCATATGCACCTACCCTGAAGCGGACTCCCATAGACACGCAGACATACTACCAATGGGATTCCGCGGGGTCTATCCAGAGCGAAGCTGTTTTCCGTACCATCGGTAAAACACAACCTCCTACCGCACTTGCATAAGTATCCAATACTCAAATATATGAGAACTATGATGTTGTGCCCTCACAACACGCACAAGTGCAGTACTAGTCTATTCCGCATTATCGATGTCCAATCTCGATAATACTACGACTAGGGATATTTAATGATTAAACCTTTATGGATTGATACTACTGTCTCATATCATCTCAATCCGGAATTAATCATAGGGACTTTTACCATTTATATATCAAAGTAAATAAATTACAAAACGGTAAAAGGCAATTTCATTACTACATAGTTAATTTTGTACAATAATACAATATCATTTACAAAATAGTGACGCTATGGGTCATTACTGTCTAACATTATCGTCCTCATTATGCTCAGTAATGAAACCAGAGAACATTCAAACACTCAATGCAACTCAATATGAGTTTTTGAATAATTAATCTATGCCAGACTCAGTGTGTGTGTGCAAAGGTTCTTTCACAGCTTGATCCTTATCAAGCCAACTCAATGATTTCGTTTCAAAAATCGGGATCGATGGGTCAAACACCAACTAGATGTCTCAATTATATTCCGCATTGCTTTTTTTCGTGCTCAATGTGGTATGATTTTATTTTTCTTTTCCTTTGTCTCTTTTTTTTCTCTCTTTTTTTTTTTTTTCTCTTTTTTTTTTCATTTCATTCATTTTTTTTTCAACACACCTACCCTTAAGGTAGTATTTCTCCTCATGGTGGTCCTAATACTCGCCCATGGGTAGCTTCACGCTTATCGGTTATAGGAGGTTTATTTCTTTTTCTTTAGAGACTTTTTTTTTCAACCATACCAAACATCATAACACAAGCAAGTCAGGATAGATATCTAAGCAAACGGTCATTCATCGACCCACAATTTCTTCAACTAGTCACATTGCCAACTACTCAGGTTTTCACACTAAGAACCTATAGTGAAGTGCTTACGAGTCTAGCATAGATCAACAATTCAAAGCATCAGATAAAAGCACATCAAAAGTTTATCGTTTCTAAGATTTCATCCTAAAGCAAACGATTTCATCATCGGACTTATGCCTAACTATTAAGGACTAAACAACCTGTTTTTTTTTCTTTTTCTTTTTCTTTTTCTCTCTGTTTTTTTTTCTTTTTTTTTTCTTTTTCCTTTTTTTTGAAGGCCCCCCAATGGTCTTTCTATCCTTGCCGTAAGGTTTTCTGTTTCTCGATTCTTTTTCCCCGCTATACATGTTTGCTAAACTCCTCTTGACAGACCTTCTTCTTTTTTTTTTCTCTAACCCAACGGATATCTATGATGGCTTTTAAGACACGGGGTTAACATGATGCGTGTATGCATGAGATGCATGAGATACGTGCAATGTATGTAATATATAAGCCCATTTAAAAATTTTTACACTAGTCGACCCATTATCATTTTAAAGCATTCAATCATACTATTGCACGGTGCAAACTTGTTCCAGTTGAAAAGGCCCAACAGGTTTACACTTTGCGATAACATGGCTAAACAACTTCAAATTATAAGAGGCCCAAACATAAAATGGCCCATCGACATTTTAGAAGCTTTTGGCCCAACTGTCACAGGACATGAACTCGTCCCAGTTTAAATGGCCCAACAAGTTCACATCTTTTGACAAAATGTCCAACTGGATCCAAATGACGACGGTCCAAAACATCCACATAAAAAAAATAATTTCTACTAGTTCTACGACTAAGGTTCACATGTGGGTTTACGGGAGTGCGGACAAAGGCTCTCGCTGACGAAGGATTACCCACAACTAGGACTCCCCACTCAAGGGTTCAAGCGACCAAGTAAGCGCACCTTTTTTATACCTTAAGGTACGTGCCAACGAGTTATGGCGTGTGACCACTATAGACATGGTTAACTAAAGCATAAATCATAAACATCACAAGACATGATTTCGGGGCCGATTCTCTATCCCCAGTGGAGTCGCCAGACTCTAGGACACAGAACTTGATGACGCTGCTCTAGGCTCGCAGCCCGGTTGGGAGTACGAAATAACATGGAGTCTCCACCCGGTGTGAACCGGGAAAAAGATTTAAGGCCGCACTCACACCTCGCAAGGGAAGACCTCAAACCGTTGGGTTCAGAATGGTCCCTTACTTATGCCACTTGTAATGATGTGATTTGTGCAATATCTTAACCGAATCTATTCAACATTCATGCTCAAGGGTAACCTATGTCTAGTTCATGTTCATAAAGATAAATCCTATGTTTAAGTTTGCATGCTCGGAAAGTAAGTCCTCATAACACACGACAACACACGGCAACTCATGAACATACTTCAACTATATAATGCGGAAAACAAATAACAACATAAACACAATGAAAATTATAAATGCAAAATAAATAACTAATCATGCTTAAAAAAAAACAACTAAATCATGCCTAAAAAATAAATAACAAACTAAGCTAAATCATGCTTTAATAACAAATAAATAACATACGAACTATAATATGCTCAAACACAAGTTTGGATGAAACGAAATACGTGTCTCTTAAGTGGTACGTGGCGTTGTATCCCGAGTACAAACCGCACTACTGTCCATTCGGATTCGGCCACGGAATTTATGTCCGGGTTTCCATCCTATATACCACAAAAGGGAACACGTATTCCGCTCATCCAAAAATCACATCATGCCTCAACAAACGACTCTCATGCGATAATATTTTAAAATAAAGAAAAATAAACAAAAGATAATAAATAAAAGGGTGCCCTCAGGTCTAACCTCTTTTGTTGTCTCAAGAAAGGGCGTTACACGTCCGTTGGAAGGGTGAATGATCCGCAACTCTTTCGGTTCACTAACTCAACTTTTTTCCTCGCTGTTTCGCTGTTTTGGGTTGCTATTTTCACTTCGTTTCGCTGCTGTTTTGAGGGTATTTTCTGCTCACTATTTTGGGTTAATTCGGTGACTGTTTTACGGGGTTTAAATGGGCTATTTTGCAGGTGCAGTTTGCGGGTGTAATGCGGCAGTTTTGGGCTGTTTTCTGGACAGTTTTAAGGCTTATTTGTGCGGTGAACAGGGCAGTTTAGTGTGCAGTTTACTGGGTAATTAAGGGGACTAAATATTTGCAGTTTTGGGTGTGTTGAAGGCTTGTTCTGTAGGCAGTTGAAGCGGTGACTTGCGTGAAGGTTGGGTGAGTGTGAAGAAGGCTTACGTTGTGAAGGCGTGATTTGGCTTCGTGAATGGCTAGGGTTTTGTGGAAATTAATGGCGTGAAGAGGCTGTGAGGGTTAGGTTTAGTCGACAGTTTTTGTCTATTTGTAGCTCAGTTTTGTGGCTGCCGTGAGTTTGTTTGTTGGCGTGAAGCCAGGTGGCCTTTGTGCGTGAGTTGGCTCCGTGAATGAGAGTTGGGCAGATTTTGGCGTTGAGTGAATTTGGAGGCGTGGAGGCTGTGCAGAGGGTTAGGCGTGGACGTGATTTGTTGTGTGAGAGTTAGTGCGTGAGCGTGAAGGACAAGGTGAATGGAGGGTGACGTGTGGCTTATGGCTGCTGTGAAGTGTGGGTGTGCTGAAGGCTAACACGTAAAAGGGGCTGGTGAGTGTAGATGGCGTGAGTGGGGTGATGCAAAGGCGAGGTAAAGGTGGGCTATGTGGCGTGTTGATACGTGAAGGGGTGTGCAGGTGGCTAAGTGGCGTGTTGATGCGTGACCGGGTGTGCCGGCTGTGAGTGTGTTTTATTTGTCAGGGGTGAGTGTTGCTGACGGCGTGAAAGAGATGAGAGAGAGCTGAGAGTGGGGGCAGGAGAGAGAGGAAGAGAAAAGTATTTTAGGGTTTCGATTAATGTCTTCTTATTCTCTTTTTTTCTGGTTTGTGGTCACTGCCGAGAGAGGAGGGGGGTTGCAAGGGTTGGGAATGTGTTATTTTTATAGTGATTCATTAGGGTTTGCATGGCTTTTAAAAAGGAAGGAAATCAAGTAATTTAATTTGTGTTTAATTTAATTATTTAAGGCAAGAAATTATTTTATTTTGGTGGGTGATTTAATTAAAATTAGGAAGTGATTTATTTTAATTTTGGAATTTAATTTAATTTGTGACATGTGTTTTAATTTAATTTAAGTTTATTTGTGACATGTATTTTAAATGTTTTAATTATTTAATTTGTGAGATGTGTTTAAAACCAGGTCCAACAAGCGAACCCGAAGCGAAACAAGCGAGTTAAATCTGACAAAATTCTAATTTCCAACTTTACCCTTCCAACGTCCGTTTCCCGCAGCTTCCACAACTGAAGAGGTAGTGTCTCCATACGAGACTCATCATCGGGCCTTTTATGCAGAAATGCAGTGCCTACACCTATATATTTGGGGAAAATTAATCCAATTAGTTTTTCATAAAATTGATCATGCATAACTCTAAGTTAACATTATCTAAGCATACTCAAACAAACAATTTGATTAAATCATGCTCAAATCAAAAATACCCAAATTTTAGATTAAGAACCCTAAGTTCAATTTCATTCTTAAATAGGCTCTGATACTATTGTTGTGTCTCTAAGATCATTCCCAAGAACATATAAGCATGAAACATGTGAATACTCAAATTTAAGTTACGGAAAATATACTCACTTTGATCGGTTCGTTGGATGTGTTGATAACAAAAATTTTGCTCTCTTTGAAGTTGTTCCAAGCTCCTCCAAAGTTGTGTATCAACTCCAAGCTTTGATCTTTGAGATTCCAAACTCTAGGGAAATGTTTCCCTAACACCTTTGTATGATTCCTTTGAGTGCTAGCTCTTGAAAAATTTGCAACAAATTTCTTCCTATTTCTTCTTACAACTTTCGGCCAAGCCAAGAACTAGGAGAGGGAGAGGCAATTTTTGGTGATGAGAGAGAGAGAGAATGAAGTGTGTAACTTGTTATTTGTTTTTCCAAAAAGAAAATGATATACCAAAAATAAAGGTTTGGTAAAATTCCATCACATTTGACAATTGTGTGTAAAACAAGTCACCAACAACCCACCAAATTCCATCAACTAAAAGTTGATTAAAGTGACTAGGTGATGTGACTTGTGGGCCCCACTTTAATTCAAAATCTGAGTGGGCCCGCAAACACATTCCGGGCTCGGGTTTGTTAATTCCAAATTAACGAATTTTCCGTTGTGACGTAATTAAATCAAATTTAATTAAATAATTATGCCTAGCAAAATTACTATTAAAGTCGCTCGTGAATTAATTCCAAATTAATTCGTTCGCCCGAATTAAAATCCAATTTTAATTCCGTTATGAAATCTAATTTCATTTAATATATCGAATATATTATTTTATCGATTAATTCTAAATTAATCGTTCTCTCTCTTCAAATCAAAATTTATCCTAGATAAATTTTTGCCGTAATTAATCCTATATTAATTTTCTGTTCGAGTCATACGTCATCGGTGAATCTTCGGGAAACGTCCCATGAAATCCCTATATATGTTGGCAGTAAATCCGATCGTCGGACTATCCAAACACGTGCGTACTCGGTACCACATTCTTACCGATTTACAAGACATGGTTGGCTTCTACCCAATTCTCTAGAAATATTCTTTAAGGAATATATATAATCTGTAACAGTCGTAGTATACGTAGTATTGCGTATTGCGATCTAGTATCTGATGTCACATACGAGGCCTGGGGCTGGAATAGTGTCTGCCCTGTATGAAGCATATATCGGATCACAAGCAACTAGTCTATATAATCGGATAATCATGGCCTTGTCATATTATCCCGATAGTTGCAACATAATAGAGAACCAGTTCTGTATCCCTGTGTGATCATCATCTCCATATGACTGAAGTGATACTTCCATCTTGACATCACACCCAATAGACTACGATTCTTAATAAACCCAGAAGAGGAATACACAGAACCTGTTAAAGTCCCGGACGACTAAAACCAAAGCGTATTGATTGTCGCAAGTACTAGCGATGCAAGTCTCAGGTTAGGACCAAATACACCTACCCTGATGCGGATTCCCATAGACACATAGTCATACTACCAATGGGATTCCGCGGGGTCTATCCAGAGCGAAGCTGTTTCCATACCATCGGCAAACACAACCTCCTATCACACTTGCATAAGTATCCAATACTTAAATATATGAGAACTATGTTGTTACGCTTCCATAACACGCACACGTGCAATACTAGTCTATTCCACATTATCGATGTCCAGTCTCGACAATAATATGGCTATGGATATTTAATGATTAAACCTTTGTGGATTGATATTGTCTCATATCTTATAATCGGAACTAATCCTAAGGACTTTTATCATTTATATATATACAAGTAATCAAATTACAAAATGATAAAATAGCAATTTCTATTGTCACATAGTTAATTTGTACAAAAACCACAATGTCTTTTACAAATAGTGACGCTATGGGTCATAACGATACCTTTCCGCTAAAAGTCTAGCTTTATGCGTTGGTATGTTGCCATCCATGTATGTCTTCTTAGAAGACTTATAAAGTACCAATAGGCACAATGCCTTGCGGTACATCAACTAGTATCAAAACATAGTTGATATACATGGAATCCATTTCGGATTCATGGCATTTTGCCATAATAGGGAGTCGATACATTGTATCACTTCCTTATACATAGTCAGTTGGTATGCTTCAATAAGATTGACATCTTTATGAGTTGAGATCAGAAACCCATACCCCAGGTTGTTTTCTGACTCTCTCCGACATACGCGGTTCTTGTGTATTCGAAGATTATGGCATAGTTTCATCATTGATGAACTATTTGTGTTCCATTAAGGAATAGGTGCCTTGAATAGTATTACTCCGATTTTCATCGAGTTTTACTATCCTCCCACTTACCACTGCATATAGGTATTCCTCTTAGGAAAATCGCATGGTGAGCAACAATTACATTGTTCTCAAGTGAGTTGTATAAGTACAATACTTTGGTATCCCTAGGATAACCTACAATTGGCACTTATCCAATTTAGGTTTTAGTTTGGTATCATCCAAACATATGCCAAGCATCCTAAATTTATAGGAATGAGAAACCTGGTTTCTTTCCCGTTCATATCTAATATGAAATCTGTCTAACAGATTTTATTGGAACCTTATTCAAAATAAGTCATGTACTGTTTAAAGCTTATCCGTTGAAGGAAATGGTAGCTCAAAGCGACTCATGATTAACCTTATCATGTCCAATAAATTTCGGTTTATGAGTTCGGACACACCGTCAAAATGACGTGTTCCGGGAGGAGTCCTCATTGAAAGAATACTATACTCTTTCAAGTATATTAGAAACTTGTTGCCTAAGTATTTTCCATTACAGTCTTACCGTGACGGTTTAATACTTTAGCCGATCTGTTTGTTTATTTCGTGTCGAAATTTTAAAAGTTTCCGATTTGTGTTTCAAAAGAAACATATAACCATAACGAGATGCCACATCCGTAAAGGTCATGAAATATTCATATCCACCTCTAGCCTAGCTAGACATGGGCCCACTTGATTCACTATGAACTAGGGCTAACAGATCGGTGGCATTTGCACTTTTACCAAGTAAAGGTGTTTTAGGCACTTTGCCCAATAAACTAGATTCGTAGACTTTATTTGAATGGAATCAAAATAGTCCGAGTATCCACTCTTCAAAAGTGTGGATATACTATTCTTGTTTAATTGTGTCACAGACAACAATGCTACATTTAATTTTCTTAACTGATCAAATTAGTTTGAGCTATTTGTTTGTCATTTTATCCGTTTGAGATTTATTTATATTCAAAATATAAATTCTGTTATTCACATCTAATGTGTTTATCTCAATATCATCTTTATATAATAAAACACTTTAGTGTTCTAGAATATAAAGGTTCACCCGCAGCGGGTTAAACACTGATATAGAGATGATGTTTCTAGTCAAACTAGTCACATTATAACAGTTTCCTAATTTAAGTACACACTCAAGGGTAGTTCCTAAACTTAGGTATCTATGGTTAAAACAGTGACTTTTGTCCCATTTCCAAATCGCAGATTAATCTCGATTGAAGTCAGTATCCTGTTCAAAACAGATTCTGAACATCAATGTATATGTTTATGTACAACACTAAGTATCTAAAATCCAATTTTAATAATAGCAGTGAACATAATGTTGACAAACATATTTGAAGTCGGAGCCAAGCCCGTCTCCAGTTCCTTCATGTATGCTTTGTCCAAACGGCAGTCACGCTTCTGCGATCCCATTTGCCACAATTTAGGCAGACATTTTGGGATATGTCTTTTATCTTCCTAGAAGATTATAATGATTTTGCTTTTTCCTTTTTCACATTCCAGTAGCCTTTGGCCAAGCCTCGGGTTTCTAGAATATCGAATTGAGGTGCGCCTTGCGCTACTTGCCTAATTGCAAACTTTGACTTTATCTCCTTGAGAATAGTCATTAACTCTCCAAGAGTTATTTATTGCAATTTAGTACTTCTAAAATCTAAAGATATATTTATGAAGATCATTCAATTTCAGTATCATACTTTAAGGATCTAATCCTTAGTTCTGATTCAGAAATTAAGGAGTCTACTGTGACAAGCTTAATGGATTAAGCACTAAGGTTATCATTACATAAATCTTCCAAAGATTAAGCTCTACTGTTTGCTTAACTCCGAGCTTAGGCATAATATGTTATTTTATCAAATAAAGTAACTTATTATTTTCCAGGACCATCCTGATATATATTATTCCCAAATTTGGAAATTAAACCATTTAAATACATTTTCCCTAGGATTATGTTTTAAATGTCAATCTTTCAATATTAATCTGATTTTAATAGTCCAACTATTTAATCAACGATTTAGGTATTATTTATTATTATGATTACAATAGTCCAACTATTTAATCAACTATAATTTAATATATTAAAATCAATTATATTGATTACTATAATCCAATTATAAAATCAACTATAAATGAATAGTTTGAATATAGTCCAACTATTTATTAAAACAACATTTAAATATTAGACCAACTAACATTTAATTTATTTGACGAATGATATTTGATTGAGCGCGTATGGCAAGTAATTAAATGAATATTGCAAATTTAATTCTTGCCTCCCACTATTAAACATCATACACCCTTAAGGTCTCATCATCATACACCCTTAAACATGCATTCTAAATACATAATAAAGCGCGTATAAATAAATAATAATGATATGCAGATGAATACTTTACACATTGATCCTAGATCAAATCTCTCTCTTTCTCTCTCCCGCTAGCACAAATATTTCTTCTACCCGTTACACTACACTTCTAAAGAAACCTCATTTACATTGAGGGGAATAGGTGAGAAGAGAATACAAAGAATAAGGAGGTAATAAGGCTGGACACGCAGGTCCAATTAATAAATTCCAAATTTATTACAACAATTTCTAAAATTATCCCACCCATCTAATATCCATCTGATATACATTATTCATGCATCGCAACCATGTATTCACACACGCATGTTATCAATCAATCTAATCAAATTAATTAATCTGATAATTAGTGATTATCCAATGTTCAAACAACGATTTGATTTTGCGCGAGTCAAACTCGTTTAGCGAATAAGTACTCAAAGTACGAATTCTCGAATTAAATTAAACTACATAATTAAATCCAATTCAATATGCATTTAATTCTAATTTTCTTATTTAATTCCAAATTAAACATTACACTTTAATAATAAACCTTTTACGACTTAAATTCCAAATTTAATCATTACGGGTCTCAAAGCCCGATTAACGTCCAACGTCAATTTAATTAAAGTCCAATGAGCTTTTAATTAATTTCTTAAGGTGTGGACTTTTGGTCAACTCGGGTCAAACCGATAACCAAAGTCCAATCTGGGATTAACCCCATAAGCCTAAAAATCAATTTCGGCCCATTAGGCCCAATTAAATTTTAAAGGTCCATTAAGTCGCATTTGGGTTTTATGGAAGCGGTTTTGGGCCTAATTGGATCCAATCATTTGGCCTAAACCTAACTTGGTACAACCAAGCCCAATAAACCCAATAACAACTTTAAAAGCCCAAATCCAATTTTAAGGCCCAATTTAATTAAATTCCAAAAATCCAATTTCCAAATTTAATTACACTAAAGTGTATAACACAATTAATCACCCAAATCAATATTTCCAAAACATTAATTTATACAATTAATCATGCTCAATTACAACAAAACATGTCCAACACATTTCATCAAAAATCAAACCCATATACATGCTCTTATATGTCTCGGCAATGGGGTGATTTTCATATCCAATTTTAATCCAATCCAATTGAATCCAATTAAACATTAAATCAATATTCCCTATTGATTTCCAACACATCCAATGATCAAAAATCAAAAAATCCAAGACATCAAAATAAGGCATCATTCTCGGCCAAGCTAAGATTTTGGGGAAAAAATGATCCAATCACAATTTCATGAAATTGATCCAATCAAACTTCAATTCAATATGATTTAAGCATATTCAAACATCCAATTTCATAAATCATGCTCAAACACATTTTTACCCAAATTTTAACCCTAAACAAATTTCATGCTCAACCTTGCTCTGATACCAATGTTGGAGTTTACTAAGGTCCCAAGGATCAATAAACAAGCATGAAACAAGTGCGAATACATCACGGAGTTGCGGAATACTCACATCCATCGTTTGAGCGACGCGCGAGGCAATAAAACTTTGATTTCTGCTCGGCAGTGGACTGTCACAGCTCACTGATTTTCAGCCATGGTTGGATCATTTTCGTCAAGCTCCAAGCTTCGTCAAATGATTCCCGACTCATGGGTGGACTTCCATATCACCTTCGCATGACTTCGTAGTATGCTAGCACTCCCGATTTTGCCACAAAATATCGACTTTTACTTCCCATTTTCTCCTTGTCACTCGGTAGTTCACTGCCAAAACAGAAGGAAAAATGAGCCCCAATGGCGTGAGAGAGGAGAGAAAGATGGAGAGGAGAGATGTGTGTTGAATTAGTTGGAAAAGTGTATCTAATACATTTATATATTTTCCATAAATAAATAAATGATTTACCACTTTTTTGGCTTTCAAAAAGTCAAATGGTAAAAGCTTTCCAACAACTCCAATAACTACCATCAATCAATCACATCAATCAATCAAGTGTCACATCACTCAAAGTGACATGTGATTTGACGCTTTATGCGACTAGCGATTTGACGCTTGATTTGACTTGCGTGCCGCACTCGAATTCGAAATGCGAATGTGCTCGCAAATAATCCCGGGCTCGGGTTCGCTAATTCCAAATTAACGAATTTTTCGTTGTGACGCAATTAAATCTAATTTAAATAAATAATCATGCCTAGCATAATTACTATTCACGTCGCTAACGAATTAATTCTAAATTAACTCGTTCGCCCGAATTAAAATCTAATTTTAATTCCGCGTCGAAATCCAATTTCATTTAATATAACAAATTTATTAATTAATCGATTAATTCCAAATTAATCGTTATCTCTCTTTAAATGATATTTTATCCTAGATAAAATATCTCCGCAATTAATCCCAGATTAATTTTCTCTCATCATTAATTAATCCCAGATTAATAAAAGTATGAGTCATACTTTATCGTTGAATCTTTGGGAAGCGACCCATGGGATCTCCGGATATGTTGGTAGTAAATTCGGTCGTCAGACTATCCGAACACGTAAGTACCTAGTACTACGTTTATACCGATTTACAAGACAAGGTTGGCTTCTAGCAAAGCGCCATGCCTACCCAATTCTCCAGAAATATCCTTACAGGAATAAATGATCTATATCAGGCGTAGTATACGTAGTATTTTGTATGTCGATCCAATATCGGATGATCACGTGCTAGGCCTGGGGCTGGAATTGTGTCTGCCCCGTACGAAGCACATGTCGGATGTCTGGTAACTAGTCTCTATAATCAGATAAACCTGACCTTGTCATTTTATCCCGATGACTGCAGTACTTAAGAGTACTAGTACCGTATCCTACATGACCATCATCTCCATATGACTGGAGTGACACTTCCGTCTTGACATCACACCCAACACACTACGATTCTCAATATACTCCGCATAGGCGTACACAGAACCTGTTAAAGCCCTGGACGACCGCAACCAAAGTATATTGATTGTCGCAAGTATTAGCGGTGCAAGTCTCAAGTTAAGACCAAATACACCTACCCTTATTTCGGACTTCCATAGACATATAGTCATACTACCAATGGAATTCCGAGGGGGTCTATCCAGAGCGAAGCTGTTTCCCATACCATCGGTAAAACACAACCTCCTATTACACTTGCATGAGTATCATATACCCAAATATATGAGAACTATGCTGTTGTGCCCTCACAGCGCGCACAAGTGTAATAATAGTCTTTTACGTATTTATCGATGTCCAATCTCGATAATACTCTAACTAGGGATATTTAATGATTTATCCTTCGTGGACTGATACTGTCTCATATCATTCTCCATCCAGGAATAAATCATAGGGACCTCCTATCATTTATACATCTAGGTGACCTAATCACAAATGATAAGAGTGCAATCTCCTTTGTCACATAGTTAATTTGTACAAAAACACCATGATATGTACAAATAGTGACGCTATGGGTCATAATTGTCCAACACTCCAGTCATATGGAGATGATGGTCACGTAGGATACGGTACTAATACTCTTAAGTACTGCAGTCATCGGGATAAAATTACAAGGTTAGGTTTATCCGATTATAGAGACTAGGTACCAGACATCCGACATGAGCTTCGTACGGGGCAGACACAATTCAAGCCCCAGACCTAGCACGTGATCATCCGATACTGGACAGAAATACGCAATACTACGTATACTACGCCTGATATAGATCCTTTATTCCTGTTAGGATATTTCTGGAGAATTGGGTAGGCATGGCGCTTTGCTAGAAGCCAACCTTGTCTTGTAAATCGGTATAAACGTAGTACGAGGTACTTACGTGTTCGGATAGTCCGACGACCGAATTTAGTGCCAACATATCCGGGGATCTCATGGGTCGCTTCCCGAAGATTCACCGATGACGTATGACTCGTACTTTTAATTAATCTGGGATTAATAAGATGAGAGAGAAAATTAATCTGGGATTAATTACGGAGATATTTTACCTGGGATAAAATATCCATTAAAGAGAGATAACGATTAATTTGGAATTAATCGATAAATTAATATATTCGATATATTAAACGAAATTGGATTTCAACGCGGAATTAAAATTAGATTTTAATTCGGGCGAACGAGTTAATTTAGAATTAATTCATTAGCGACGTGAATAGCGACTTCGCTAGGCGTAATCATTTAATTACGATGCATCAGAAAATTTATTAACTTGGAATTACCGAACCCGAGCCCGAGATTTTTTACGAGCGCATTCGCATTTCGAATTCGAGTGCGGCACGCAAGTCAAATCAAGCGTCAAATCATTAGTCACATCAAGCGTCAAATCGCTAGTCACTTCAAGCGTCAAATCACTTGTCACTTTGAGTGATGCGACTTGAGAACTTGATTGACTTGATGTAAGTTGATGTTTGAGTTTTTGACACTCAAGTGTGATGGTTGATGTGAGTTGTTGGATTAAATTAAAAGGCTATTTACCTTTATTTGATATAGGTATTTGACTTTTAATTATTTTGGTAGTAGATACACAGTTGGTAATACAACTCACACAACTCTTCTCTCTCTCCATTCTCTTCTTCATCTCACGCCCAAGGGGCTTCATTTTATCCTCACTGGTTTTAGTTTGCCGAGAATAATGGGAAGCAAGTGCTTGGCTTTTGTGGCAAAAATCAAGAGAGCTAGCACTCCGATAGACATGTGAAGGTGATGGGGAAGTCCACCCATGAGCCGGGAATCATTTGACGAAGCTTAGAGCTTGACGAAGATGATTCAAATGGTCGAAAATAGTGAGCTTGGAGCAGTCCACTGCCGTGAGCTGCAGTGAAAAGATTTTGAGTTTTTGTTCGTTGCCGCGTCGCTCAACTGATCGATGTGAGTATTCCAAAACTTCGTTGATTTGTATTCGCACATATTTCATGCTTGTTTATGATCTTGGGACCTTAATAGAAACCAACACACCCGGTACCACGTTCTTATCGATTTACAAGACATGGTTGGCTTCTAGCAAAACACCATGCCTACCCAATTCTCCAGAAATATATTCAACATGGAATATATATAATCTATATCAGGCATAATATACATAGTATTACGTATTACGTTCCAGTATCAAATGTCACATGCTAGGCCTAGGGCTGGAATTGTGTCTGCCCCGTACGAAGAACATATTAGATCACTAGCAACTAGTCTCTATAATCGAATAATCCTGACCTAGTCATATTATCCCGATAGCTGTAGCATTTAAGAGTACCAGTTCTGTATCCTACGTGATCATCATCTACATATGACTGAAGTGATACTTCCATCTTGACATCACACTCAATACACTACGATTCTCAGTATACCCAAAAGAGGCGTACACAGAACATGTTAAAGCTCCGGACGATCAAAACCAAAGCATACTGATTGTCGCAAGTATTAGCGATGCAAGTCTCAGGTTAAGACCATATACACCTACTCTGATTCCGATTCCGATAGACACATAGTCATACTACCAATGGGATTCCGAGGGGTCTATCCAGAGCGAACCTGTTCCCGGTCCAACGTCTAACAGAACCTCCTATCACACTTGCATAAGTATCCAATACTTAAATATATGAGAACTATGCTGTTAAACTTTCATAACGCGCACAAGTGCGATACTAGCCTATTCCGCTTTATCGATGTCCAGTCTCGATAATACTACGACTATGGATATTTAATGATCAAATCTTTCATGGATTAATACTGTCTCATATCTTATTAATCCGGAACTGATCATATAACCGATAAGCTTGAAGTTATCCATGGGCAAGTGTTAGGAACACCAAGAGGAGAAATGCTACCTTAAAGGGTAGGTGTGTATGAAAAAAAAAAGAGAGAAAAATATAATCGTACCATAATGAGCAAAAAAAAAAAGCAAATAAAAAGCATATTCTGAGATATCTAAGTTTGTTTGACTCATCATATCCCAAATTTTAAGATGAAATCACTAAGTTGACTTACTTAGGGATCGAGTTATAACTAGATCTTCACACACACTGTGAGTCTGGCTTAGATAATTTATTCAAGAATTTGGATTTGAGTTGTGTTGGGTGTAGGAAACGCTTTCCTCGCGCAGTGTAAGTGGCTTAGGCACACGGATCGGACTTGAAAATTTTTTCTTCTTTCCCATTCCTTTAGCCGAATGCAACCAGTAGGTATACTGAAATTTTTCTTCTGTTTCGGACAAGATTAAAGCCCTGGAATACCCCCGAAACATGTAACATCCTGCCTTAGCAGTAATGTTACCGGCAGGAGACATGCTAAATCCATCTCCATAAGCCTCTGATTCTAGAAAAATTTCGGCAAGATGTATTCGTAACGTCATGCAACCTAGCTTATAGCCAGCATCCATATACAACATAATCATAAAATCTCAGCCTCAAGCCGGAATCACAACATCAATGCAATCTAAGGGCCCAAAAAATACGCGATGCAGACATAAAGACATAATACAACTAGGGCTCCGTGCCTGACAGTACGTATATACAAAAACTTTTACAACATAAGCATCTGTGCTCAACACGTCTCAACTTATACAATCTAAAACATAAACTATTGGACTCTTTATTTCCCCCAAGACCTGGTGACTGGTTGACTACAACGCTGCTATTCGGCTTAAGCTCTGGTGTCTGTGGTTGACCGATCAGGTAACCAAACTGCAAAACTAACAAACTGTGGTGGTGTGAGTCATAATGACTCAGTAAGTAACTATGCTCATTCCTTGAGCGTCAAACACATGTATTTAAAATATACTCATCAAATTATTATATCCCAATCTATTAAGTCAGTCTCCATCATGTTTCTATTGCGCTACTCTGATATCTCAATACTTAATTACTTATTCTTTGCTAATCTAGTTTGGTTATTTATCATACTTACCTTTCTTGTATTTCATTGAAATATCATCAAATCAGATTTATATAATATTCTTTCTATTAAACATTCGTCTTTAACTATCTATATTCTATATACTAATTCTGTCATTAATATATTTCACACGCAGGTAAATAAATTCACTTACATAACAAATTATCACAATATCATAAACATATGCAAACTAATGTACCTTACATCTGTAATTTTATATATTCGTATTCGAACTTATTAAGCTTAAATGCTATAAATACATGCCTTTGCAAATTTCTTATTTTCAACCCAATAACACCATACTTGTATATGTAATCATATTGTCATACGCTAGTATCTTACAAATTATTTCTTCTATGTAACCATATAATACACACATGTATCAATCATAATCACATAAATGTAATCATGATACAAAATACCATAGATACAACATCAATCATATATCCATATAGATGTAATCATGTTATCATGCTTCAATGTTAACTATATGCATCTCATATATTAACCAGAATGTATGACTTATATGCTTAACCTATAAGCTATACTGATCTTTAATTATGCCATATCTTTGGAAAATACTTTTTGAAAAACCTTTTCTGAAAAACTGCTTTCTGAAAACTCTTTCTGAAACTCTGTTTGAAAATCTCTTAATAAAACTAATATTTCTAAAATCATGCTTTGAATCTCTGGTTTCTGGAAACTATTTCTAAAATCTTGTTTCTGAAAACTGTTTACTGAGAATCTGAAAAATGAAAACTATTTCTGAAAATCTTTCTTTTTCTTGTACTTCATTCTAAAACCGTCTTTCTAAGTTCTTTTCTGAAAACTCTTTTCTGAAAACTGAAAACTGAAATCTGAAATCCTTTTTCTAAAAACCAAATCTCTTCCCGTATGCGCATCTCCGCCCGTAGGCGCATATCCACCCGAAGGCGCATCTCCGCCCATAGGCGCATCTCCGCTCAGGAATGTACCATATGAGCGCTGAGGATCTAGGAGCGTCCCCCCAGTCCTCCACATGTGCACATGTATATAAATCCGTCAATTCCATTGTATCCGTCAATTCCAACTGAATCTCAAGTTACATACTGGGGTGAGTTTTTACCTCATGCCCCGAAAAACATAAAATCACGTATATTGTATCTCAAAACTGTAAAAACATTTTCTGAAATACTTTTCTTCCAAAAGTCTTTAAAACTTTTCTTTAAAACTTTTTGAATCTCAAAATCATTCTTTCAGCCCAATTATGAAAATCATGATGCACAAACATGCATATGTATTTTATGCTTTCACTAATCACCGCTATATTTTATTATATGCTTACCTCATATTATCATATATGTTCATGCATATGTTCATGCATTCCCACAAATTAAAGATACATGTATTCTATTTCCTATGTTCATGCATTCCCACAAATTAAAGATACATGTATTCTATTTCCTTATATGCTATCATCATGCACACTCAAGCTCAATACATACATACTACTAAAATTACAATAATCCATACTAACACATACATTAACCATATTATCATATATCTTTAGGTGTCATTTACTCCTTTATTCACAACCATGCAAACAGTAAAATTTATATTCATATTTAATCATACACATACTTTCTTATAAGGCGTTCATACTTTATCATCTCACACGGCTGTATATTTCAACAATTATGAAATCCTTAATCCTTAATATTATAGCTCTACGTGCATATTATTCAAACTCATATCCACATACTTAACTTACGCATCACACTTCATATTTATAACTATAAGCATCATAAAATAGACATCCCATAATTTACCATATCATGCTGTAACATAACTTGCATACATACTCAATAATCTAATCTTTTTAGCTAGTTTTTCACAATATATAAGGTATGCTTATTATTCTAACTCCCACATTGCAAGCTTGGATAAAATATCTTGTTATTCTAATTTACCCCTTTATAGTTACCGATCATGTATCCCGATGGTGTAATGTCTTTAACTTCCAACCCAAGAAATTTTACTGTTCACAATTAACGTACATGAATATTTATATGTTATATATTTATACACACCCAAATTTTCCATACTTCATCTTTACTATAAATTTAACTTTCTAAGACATAGTTACGCTTAATCTTTTACATCAATATACGAATCCCTAGATTCTAGGGCTATGCCGATCTTATCCCAACTTTCCTAACAAGTTAATTTTTTTTTCAGTTTCTTAATTTAAAAACAAGATTTAAGTACTTTAATATACTTTAATCGTCTAATTTAACCCAATCTTTCCCAATTCATTAATTTACCCAAATATTCTGAATCATGCTTCCCTAGCCTTCACTTAGCACATCAATTCCACTCCCATATTTAACACCCTTCAAGCAAACCAAACGGTTCCCACTTCACCTCACACTACTACGCTATCATCACTTCATTAGACACAATACACACTGCTTACTATTCCCAAGAACATACTCATAAATCAATCTATCACAAGAAATTCCACATATTACTTGTAATATCATTCAAGCACAATAACCCACCAATTTTATTAACTAAAAATTCTGGTACATACATAAGTTTTCATAACTTATTTAAATAAAATTCCCCAAATTTCAGGGTTGTCATTGCCGACTCTACATCCCCCCTTAATCTTTTGAATTTCTTTCAATTTCATAATTACTAATCAAAATTAAATACTTTGAAATGTTTCTAGTCATCTCAATTAACCCAATCTTTCCAATTTAATTTTTTTACTCAAACACATCAAAAGCAATTAAACTCAAGGGAATCATTGTCATAGTATACTTACCCATTTCTTTGTCTATGCTTACTGAATCCGGCACCATGGACACACCAGAGTCTCACCGGAAATGCTCTCGGTTTCCCTCTCTTTATCGGTCATCTTCTTCTTCTCGGCTTTTCTCTCTTCTCTATCTCTCTCGATCTCTCCCTTTCTCCCATATTTTTCATCTTTCGGTCTCTCTTTCTATTTCTTTTTTCCTTTTCTATTTTCTGCTGTGTGTGATTATGTTAAGCATGTGTGTGTGTTGTCATGCGTGTGTGTTTTATTTAATTACATGTGGGTTCTAGAAATTTCTAGGGTTTATTTATTACTTATATGTGTTTCTAGAACATTTGTATAATTTTTAGAAATATATAGGTTCTTTAATACTAAGCATGGCAATTCTCAATTCAATCCCTCAAGTTTAACTCAGTATAAACATATAATTAATTTCTTGAAGAAAAAATCCCATTTTACAATTAAATTGACCTCGAGTTCAGACGCAACTTTACAAGCGAAAATAAATTTACTCAATCTTGCTAAAATAACCCGGGATGTTACATTCACCCCCCTTATATAGGATTCATCCTCGAATCCTGCTATGGCGTACTAAAATCAAACAACAAGCAAATACTGGAAACCAAACATCAAACAAAGACCGATATGGTCTAAACAAAACATATACTTACTGAGGTAGTCGAATATCCAGCAGCTGTAGTCACCGACACTCTAGAACATTTGCTCTGATACCATCATTGTAACATCTCACCTTAGCAGCAATGTTACCGGCAGGAGACAGGCTAAACCCATCTCTATAAGCCTCTAATTCTAGAAAAATTTCGGCATGATGTATTTGTAACATCATACAACCTGGCTTATAACCAGAATCCATATACAACATAATCATAAAATCTCGGTCTCAGGCCGGAATCACAATATCAATGCAATCTAAGGGCCCAAAAAATACGCGATGCAGACATAAAGACATAATACAACCAGTGCTCCGTGCCCGACAGTACGTATATACAAAAACTTTTACAACATAAGCATATGTGCTCAATAGGTCTCAACTTATACAATCTAAAACATAAACTATTGGACTCTTTATTTCCCCCAAAACCTGGTGACTGGTTGACTACAATGCTGCTATTCAGCTCCTCAAGCTCTGGTGTCTGTGGTTGACCGATCAGGTCACCAACCTGCAAAACTAACAAATTATGGTGTGTGAGTCATAATGACTCAGTAAGTAACTATGCTTATTCCTTGAGCGTCAAACACATGTATTTAAAATATACTCATCAAATTATTATATCCCCATCTATTAAGTCAGTCTCCATCATGTTTCTGCTGCATTACTCTGATATCTCAATACTTAATTACTTATTCTTTGCTAATCTAGTTTGGTTATTTATCATACTTACCTTTCTTGTATTTCATTGAAATATCATCAAATCGGAGATGATCGACACGTCTTCGTCTTCCTCCATATCAAGGACAATAAAATATGCTGGGAAAATGATTTTGTCAACTTTGACCAGCACATCTTCAATTACACCTCTTGGAAATACGAGCGTTCGATCAGCAAGTTGTAGAAAGACAGAGGTGGGCATTGTTTCTCCAATTTGTAATTTCCTAAAAATAAAAAAGGCATCAAGTTAACACTCGCACTTAAATCACAGAAAGCCCTTCCGAAGTTATGCTCTCCTATGATGCAAGGAATGGTGAAACTGCCCTGATCTTTCAACTTCAGGGGAAGTTTCCTCTGAATGATGGCGCTGCATTCTTCTGATAATGCTACTGTCTCATAATCTCTCAATCTCCATTTTTTTGAAAGAATATCTTTCATGAATTTATCATAGCTGGGCATTTGTTCCAACGCTTCTGCGAATGGAATGTTGATGTGCATCTTTTTGAAAACCTTCAAGAATCGATCAAACTGCTTCTCCATTTTATTTTTCTGAAGTCGATGTGGAAAAGGTGGAGGTATAGTGATTCTTTCTGATTCTTTTTCCTTTGCTTCTTTTTCCTCCATTTGTTGATCTGCTTCTTTTGGAACATCTTCAATTGTTGCCTTGATTCCAACATCTTTGTTGATTTCAGTACCGCTTTTTAAAATAATGGCATGACATTGCTCCTTCCCTTGGTTCTTTGGATTCAGTTTTATGTTGCTGGGAAGATTTCCTGGCCGTCTGTAACCCTGGGCATTGGCCAGTTGTCCAATTTAATTTTCCAGTGCTTTAATAGAGGCAAATTGGCTCTGAAACATAGCATCATATTTTTTTTAATTGAGTCAGAACTTCCGCTATTCCTAATTCATTTGCCTGCTCCTGGCCTTTGTTCTGTTGCTGTTGGAATCCGGGTGGTGGATAGTTATTTTGTCCTGAATTGTTGCTCCATGAGAAATTGGGATGATTCCTCCACCCTGAGTTGTAGGTGTTGGAATATGGATTGTTCCCATGTCTGTTGAAATTGTTGACATAATTCACCGTCTCTTCTTGTTGGTTTGGTTCTGGTGCTCCTCCATGTGGTGAACTTGTGGCTCCAATATTGCCTTGCATACCGAGAGTCTCCATGAATTTGCATATCTGATCTAGCCTGGCATTTACTACAGTGTTGGCTCCAACTTCATAAATTCCAGCAATTCGTTGGATCATTCTTCTTTCTGTTGGCCACAAGGAATTGTTGTTAGCCATTTCTTCGAATAAGTCTCAGGCTTGATCTTCTCCTTTTGCCATCAAAGCTCCTCCAGCAGCAGCATCAATTATGGTTCTCATCAGTCCAAAAATTCCATTATAAAAAGTTTGGACTTGAAGCCATTTTGGAATCTCATTGTGAGGATATTTCCACAGCAAATCTTTGTACCTTTCCCAAGCTTCGTATGAGTTTCCAAGTCTTGTTGTACAAAGGATGTGATGTCATTCCTCAATTTTGTTGTTCTGGCTGGTGGAAAATACTTTACAAGGAATTTGGTGGCTACAGTGTTCCAAGTTGTGATGGAACCTGCTGGTAGTGAATGTAGCCAGTCTTTAGCTCTGTCTTTCAAGGAATATGGGAAAATCCGTAGTCTTATTGCTTCTTCAGCTCCTCGGTTGTAATTGAAAGTGCCGCAAACTTCCAGGAAGTTGCAGATGTGGGTATTAGGATCTTCAGTTGCATTCCCCCAAAACTGAACTGACCGTTAAATCATCTGAATGCATGTTTTGATGTCACATGCATTTGCTAGTAAGGGAGGAAGTACAATACAAGAAATGAAGCCGTCGACCACCAGAATGGTTCTGTCTCGAATTAGTATTGGTGGTGCGACTTCCTAAGGTTCAGGTTCCATGTTGACTAAAGCTTCTTGGCCTTTTCGCCTTTCCCTTCTCAACTGCTGATGGTTTTTTCAATTTCTGGGCCGAGCGGTCAGATTTCAAAGCTTCTGGTTCGTCTCATATAGTGTCTGAGAACCTGAAACACAGAACACATAAATTATAAGTAAAAATAAATTAGATACAAGTAACGGTATCTAACCTCAAAACTAATAATGAAAGATAAATAAGTCCCCGGCAACGGCGCTAAAAAATTGACCGGTGCGAAATCACACGCGTATAACGCAAGCGCACGTATCGTTCAAGTAGTATAAAAAGTATCGATCCCACGAGGACTTAATACATAGGCTAATAATTTGTATGAGGCCAAATGATTACAAGTATCTGACAGGTTGATTGTTTGATTGGGTGATGACTTTAAACTTTAAAAACAAGTAAATAAAATTGCGTTAAAGTAGGTTGAGGAAAATTCAAATTTATAAAACTATCAAGGGTTGTGAGTTCTTCCAATATCGTTTTAAAGATGAAGTGGTTATTTTACGTTTGTATAATATATTGATTTATTAACCTGGAACACGAAATATGTAAAAGCCTCTTCTGATGGTCAAATACAAATACCCAGTATAACCCAATTAATCATATTCATGCATCAACCAAGTTACCTGAATTCATTAAAGATTAAGTTCCAATTATGGTTACCTCCGCCCGACAGGTATATTTCGATCCTGTAAGGAAATCTATTAAAGGGTTATCTATCCTCAAGGAAGATCGTGGGCTATTGAGTCTAAGGTCTTTAACTTAAAATCTATTTTCCAAGTTTATTTTAAGTTTACCAGTTCAATTTTATTAATGGCCAGTTAATAAAAAGCATTAGGATTAAGGCTCAATAAATAAACATTTATATTACCCAAACCGTAAAATAACCCCTTATTAACCAGTGATATTGGAATTCATCACAACTCAGATAACTAACTTAGTTACGACACATAACTAAGGCTAGTAAAAACTTAAATAAAATAAAAGACATAAAGTGAAATACTGAAAATAAAATGCTGGAAAGTAAATAAAGAAAAATAAAATAAAAGAAAATACTAGGGCTAGAGGATCTACTTTTATAACTACTATTTTAGATATATCCCTTAATATAATATATTAACTTGTGTGATATTACCAACCAGCCATATAGGCGGTATCCTGATTAAGTCAGATTAAGTCCAACCGACCATAAATGCGGTATCACAATTTGTCCATAAACCAGCCATATAGGCGGTAATTACCAACCGACCAACAAGACGCTATCCATGTTTAGTCAGGTTAAAACCAGTTTATAATTGATTACCAACCGACCAATATAGCGGTATCCTTGTTAAGTCAAATTTTAAATAGTAAATATATTATAATTAAGGGAGATTAATCTAAATAGCACTAATAAAAGTTTTACCTTTCACCCTAGCAGGGGGAAGTTACCTCCTCATAGCCGAATAGTAAAAACTGAGAAAGTAAAGAAAGTAAATTACTATTACAGAAGGTAACTAAAATTATTTATAAAACTGAAATTTAAAGAAAACTAGATACAAACTCCTTATTTATTCAGAGAATTACAGAGAGGAAGGTACTTTTGAAACTGAAATTTCGATCTGAATTTATAGACGTTGATAGGCCTTACGTGTCGCGACGCGACGCTCGCGATTTACGGTGTGGCTTGCGGAGAGTTCGACACGTGGCAGGTGGATAAGGTGATAAGGTGACACGTGGCAGAGGCGGCTGAGACCTGAATGATTGTGCTGACGTGGAAATGACGTGGCAATGTGGATTGTCGGCACCATAAGATTGTGACACGTGGCATGCGATTATTGGCTGATGATGACGTGGCGATGCCGTTGCACATTGACTTGGCATGTTGCTGATATGGATGTCCATGTGGCTGACACGTGACGATGGTGATTGTCGGCACCATAGGATGATGACACGTGGCACGGTGCACGTTAGCAGATCTCCTCTAATTTTGACACGTGGCATACGCACGTTAGCATCCGGCGCATGTGCAGTCTTCTCAGATTTTGACACATGGCACGGTGCATTTTAGCATGAAGCGGCGTAAGTTAGCACAGGCCGGCGCATGTTAGCCGTCGCGACGCGTCAAATTACATTTTTTCCCTTTGATGTCATTTTTTACTGTTTTGGTCCCAAATCACCTCCAGAATGTCCTGAAACTTTATTTATCTACAAAATAACACAAAACACATCAAAATATTCACAAAACTCAAGAATCTATACAAAATATTAGGTCAAATGAGTGGGAAATAGTGATATATTTACCACTCATCAACTATAAGACAACCGCAAGCACAAAACTAATATGAAAATTTCTAATCTATATGGTCACTATGTAGCTTCAAAAGTCAATACTTCATAAGTTGCAACTGATTCCACAAATTTAGTAGAATCAACGGTGACACTCCCACTGCATCTTTTCTGACTTTATATGACATAGACAATCTAATGTCATAATTAGGATCAAAACTAATATGACCTTATGGTTGCAAACTAAATTCTCCATGAATAAGAAACTTGTTCTTAATATCTCAAAGATCACAAAGAACATGTTTCAAGATCCATCATATGGTCTACAACATATAAAAAATAACTCATAACAATTACGGTTAAATTGATATCTTTAATCGCACATAATATATCATTCACTACGCCATCATCTTATGATGCATAAAATTAACTAGACATTCTAATCAATCTATCTTTCGACAAAGGAGTCATCCTCTACGAAAGACGAATACTATATTTATAAAAGACACGTTAACTGTCAAACAGTTATACTAACTATCATACCGATAGTCTTACTGTGTCCTTTATTAGATCATATCTAATACGCGACTAATGGGAGTTTCTCACAGGTCTCTTAGTTTTATATTATATATAAAACTTTATATCAAATATAATAGAGACTACTCTCATTGCTTCCACGGAGAAAAGAAGACTTAGGATATATAATACTAGAAAGAAATTTATACGCTCCCACTGACCCTACTACCAAATATGTATTCTCTATGGTTTGATAAAATCAGACAATCTGACTGTATCAAAAATAGAGAACACAGACTTTCGAAAAGCTCTATCTGAGTGTATAATAGGATTTATAAGCCAGTATATCAAACTGTGATCTCAGCAGAATACAAACTGTAGGGCTATTCTAGAATGAACTCTTCAAACAAAGAAATCACGACGGATCTCTCATTCGAAGAAATCACTGAAGAACGCCACTTTGCATTCTTTAGCTAAAATACATAGTTTAATATCAACATCGACCAACAAATCTTTAATTATTCAATTAGTGTGACTAGAGACAAGTTTTCTCATAATCTACAATAGATCACTGAGTAAAACCTTTCTCACTGTCATACTGTAAAGGTCCAACCTTTAACAAGCTCACTTTGCTTTGGCTGCGCAAATAATTTGTAAATTTTATGAACTATTATAACAAAAGCTTAATCAAGTTCAAAACTTGATCGCAGTAAGTTATGAACAATCTTAGATCTATGGTTCAATGGTAATTTCCAAAATCGATATCAAATATCGCTCCCACTATAAGTTATAGGATAATTTTCTTCGATAAGAAAACAACAGAACCATGAAGTATCAAATACTTTGTAAATGATTCTGAAATCCTATTGAACTTATCTCGAAGAAGTCTAAGGGTCATTACATCTTATTAATTATGTAGTTCCACTTATAGTTTATCATTCTCACATTTGACTTCAATAAGTGAAGTCTTTTCTACAATTGTTAACATCCGATGTTACACAGCAAGTAATAAAACTATTTTATTGCTCGGGGTCATAGAAAAGATATTCTATAAAATAGAATACAATATTCAATTAAATAGAATAAATGATAAACATTACTTGTACCTCCGAGGCGCAAGTACTCTCAATTATATAACAATTATACAAAAGAAAGTTTCAAATCTCAAACTTTTCAAGATTCCAATTTTATACTATACACATCATATATGTAACTGTAGAAATTAATGGAACCTTAATTGAAGAGATGAATTAGTGTTTTTGGAGCATAACCCCAAGAGTATTGAAAACTAATTCGGTAACACTCTATATCAATGAATCAAATCATATAAGATTCAATTACTCCCATTGACCAATTCCATCAAGATGGAATCGTGGAAGTTTAATATTGAGTAAGAATCACATTCATTAAATAATTTTAGAATTAATTGCCTTAAATTCACATGTTTGATCATATCAAACATCTTTGAACAATTCGAATACACACGATGAATTTCAAAGATATAGTTTTCAACACTACAAATAGAATATTGATGAGTGGTAAATCTATCACTATTTCCCACTCATTTAACCTAATATTTTGTATAGTTTCTTGATTTTTGTGAATATTTTGATGTGTTTTGTGTTATTTTGTAGATAAATAAAGTTTCAGGACATTCTGGAGGTGATTTGGACCAAAACGGTGAAAATTGGAAAAATGGCATTTTCATAATTTTAGGCGCGTCGCGACGCCCAAAACCATTTGCGTCGCGACTCCTAACGTGCGCCGAATGATGCTATCATGCGCCGGGTCAACGGGTCAAAATCTGAAAAGTTGAATTTTCTAACGTGCGCCGTGTCACGTGTCACCATCATAGATGATCTGCTAACGTGCGCCTGACACGTGCCATCATCCTAAGATGCCGACAATCATCATCTACGCTAACGTACGCCTGCCACGTCTCATCATGTCAGAAGATCAGCTAAAATGCACCGCCTGCCATGTGTCAAAAATCTAAGGTGCCGACAGAATGCGCGTGACACGTGTCACCTTCTCATTGGACGGAATTATTGGCAAATCATATTCTGCCACGTGTCGCCTTCCCATTGCACCACTTTCAGCGCGTGCCACATGTCATTTCCTGATTGTGCTGACAGCGTACGCGTGGTCAAACCGTGTTGACTGAAGACACGTCTTGGCGTCGCGACGTGTGACCTCTTGGCATCGTGACGCCGGAACCAGATTTTGCCTATAAATTCGGCTCTTCGTCACTTCATTTGGTGTGCTTTCCTTAGGAGTTTTTCCCTGTTTTTAAAGGATTGCATCTAGTTTTTGTAAAAATAAATAATATTTAATTTATGTATTTTAATTTTCAGTAGTAGTAATAGTTCTTCTTCTTCTTCTTATTCTTATTCTTCTTCTTCTTCTCTTTTCTTTTATGTTTTGTAGTTAAATTTCCGCTGGGGTAAAGGTGAAGCTTTTTACTTTTATAATTCAGATTAATCTCCCTTAGTTTTAATATATAAATTATTTAAAACTTGACTTAATAAGGATACCGCTATATTGGTCGGTTGGTAATTATTTTTAAACTGGTTTTAACCTGACTTAATGAGGATACCGCCTGGTTGGTCGGTTGATATTTAATTATTAATTTGATTTAATCAGGATACCGCCTATATGGCTGGTTGGTAAATATCACACATATTTATATATTATAATAAGGGAGATTTCTAAATTATAAATAGTAAAGGTAGATTAATCTCACTTTAATTATAATATGGAAATAGTAATATGAATTAAAAGTTGATTCCGCCTTAATGGTTGATTTTAATTATGTAACATAATGTGACACCGCCTATATGGCTGGTTTATGGATAAATAATAACACCGCCTTTATGGCTGGTTCAACTCTATTAGATAATATTGGCAATTTCCATATTATAATAATTTAAGATTTCTAAAAGTAGATCCTCTATCCCCAGCAGTTTATTTTATTTTAGGGAAGTGATGAAACACAATATACACACACTTTATAATTGATTTTCTTTATTATTGGTAATTCTTTAGTTTGTTTATTGAGTCTTAAGCTTAATGCTTCTTGTTGTCTGATCACCAATAAAATTGATGTGGTAAACTTAAAATGAACTAGACAAAGGGATTTTAGGTTTCAGCCTTAGATTCAATAGCTCACGATCTTCCTTGAGGATAGATAACCATTTAATAGATTTCCTTACAGGATAGGAATATACCTGTCGGGGCGTGGGTAGCCATAATTGGAACTTAATCTTAATGAATCCAGGTAATTTGGTTGACATAGGAATATGGTTCAATTGGGTTATACTGGGTATTTGCGTCTGACCATCAGAAGAGGCTTTCACATAACATCGTGTTCCAGGTTAGCAAATTAATTTATTACACATAAATAAGAGAAGCAATTCATCTTTATAATAATATTGTGAGGAGTCACGACCCTAGATCCTTGAGTTTTTCTTTTATTTTCCTTAGTATTTTCTTTTGAGTCTGTTTTTATTTTATTTTGCAAAACCACATTCAACCTACCAAAAGCAATCAATTATTTTCTTCCTATAATTAGATACCTGTAAATAAATAGTATCAATAATTAATAACAATAATATGAATTAAGTCCTCGTGGGATCGATATTTTTATACTACTTGAACGATACGTGCGCTTGCGTTATACGTGTGTGTTTACGCCGGTCAAGTTTTTGGCGCCGTTGCCGGGGACTTATTTTTCTTGAGTTATTAATTTTGAAGCTATCTAATTTACTTGTATCTAATTTTCTTTATTTTTATCTGTAATTTTTATTTCTTTCTTTTATTTCAGGTGGTTGAAAAATGGAACACTACTGAGAGGTTGAGAGATTACGAGCCTTACAAGAAGATACACCCCACATCTGGGAGCAACAGTCCGGTTTTCTGAGGCTTGTTGTCCAGCCCAACAATTATCACTGGATGTCAGAACCAAGCAATACTACATTTGCTCATCAGAACGAAATGGGGAGATGTGTAATTTGTGATGGTAACCACCCGAGCGATCAATGCATATACTTTTCAGAGTGGCAGAATTTTCAGAATTATTCAAGGTACGAAGAACCGTCATATTTTCCATCTCATCCACCATCTACCTTCGATCTTCATCAACAATCAGAACCATCAGAGGAAGATTAGATGGTTGACATGCTTAAAGATTGGTTCAAGAAACAAGATGAAAAGCTGAATACAATGCTTGAAACATGCCAAAATCAATTCGAAAGTATTCAGAGACAATCAACACTCATTCAGAGAATGAAAGATCAAATGAGGCAATCAATAGAGAACCAGAACTACATACCTCAAGAACCAGTTTCAGATGACACTGATGAAGCCTTCGAGTACCAATCATTTCACAATGACACTTCAACAGAGGAAGAGGCTGAGCAGTATCAACAACCAGAGGTTAATAATTTTACAGCATGCATTTCACAGATGACAGATGAAGAGCTGAATGCAGAAATTTTCAAATACATCTGTGAAGAAAAGGTGGAGCAAGAAATAGAGCAAATGGAGGAGCAACTAGAAAATTTAGACCATTCAGGAGAAACATCGCTGTATTGGGGAGTACAATTCAAAGAAATCACCCAGAAGCTTGACAGAATGGAACTTCCATTCCAAGTCAACCACCATACGAGACCTCATGATTTTCTTTCTTTATTTTCAGGAACCACTGGAGCAACAAAGGTTAAAAAGGCGACACAAACACTGAATGAGACAAAATATTTTTTGCCACTTTACCGTTGGAAAATACCCTTCAAAAGCAACGGTCATAGGATTGTCTTTAATCGGACATCCAAAACGACGCTGAAACCGTATTGACAGATGGATTTCAGTCACGTCTGGCTGAAGATGAAAAATTTAGCGCTAGCAGAGAGTGCAATTTGTTGTAATTTCTGTTTTCATATTTTGTGTATACATGTTGTAGAGTTTTTAATTTTGTGTGTTATTTTTGTAGGGAAAAGCACAAACGGAGCATTTTAAGACAGAAGGAATGGTGTTTGGAAAAGATAAGAGATAATTCATTAGCGATGGCTGAGTAAAAAATGGGTTCTTGAAACGCATCCTAATGAATTTATTCTAAGCGAATGGCGTATTGCGTACACAATTCCGTTGCCTTAATTATTGCTTTGATTTTCTTTTCTGTTGTAATTATCTTTATTTTCATAGACATGATCCAGACTTTTTGACCTTTCACGATTCATTTTGTTGTTTAGCTAACAAGCTTCATTTGGAAGATATTAGTGCTATTATTACTCACCCATTTCAGGTACTATAAATTCAGCTCGTCATTGCATTTTGGAAGGCATCCTGATTTGAGAAAGAAATACATAAAAAAATGGAAGCCACTTCAAGAAGACGAGTTTAGAACATCTGTGTGTTTTGCGGTAGTAGTGTTGGTGTTAAGCCACAATATATAGAAGCAGCACAGGAATTGGGTCGAGTGTTAGCTGCAAGGAATATGCACTTAATATATGGCGGGGGCAATCTTGGACTTATGGGGATCGTTTCAAAAGCTGTACAGGAATGAGGCAGTCACGTTTTGGGAATCATCCCAAAACCCTTGGCGGAGGCAAATCTTATTAGATCATCAAACGGTGAGGAACTTATTGTGCCAGATATGTCAGAACAATTGGTAGAAATGATTAACCGTGCTGATGCTTTTATTGCATTGCCAGGTGGCTTGGGCACATTGGAGGAAATTTTTATAGTTCTATCTTGGGCGAACCTAAACATACACCAGAAACTGCTTGGATTGTACAACGTTGATGGATTTTATGATTTTCTTTGTGTGTTTCTTGATGATGCTCGGAGAAATGGGTTCCTGTCAAAACCTATGAAAGAACTCCTCTTCACTGCCAGAACTGCTCCAGATCTAATTGACCAACTCTTAGCCTATGAACCACAAGTTGATCCCATCCTTTCAAAGATAATTGGTCCGAAGACGATTGTGGTAAGAGGCGTCGGATTAATCTGGATCTTAACCTTTAATTTCCTGTAGAATTTCAGCTAACTAGGTACTATCTTCTAAACTCTTCTTCTACTATTTAAGACATTGGGGACAATGTCTCATTTAGGTTTGGGGGAGGGAATTAGTTGATTAGTATTTTCTTTTTTATTTTTAGTCCTAAATTTTTCGAAAAATACAAAAAAAATTTGAAAAATTTTCAAAAATTACAAAAATATTTTGCGTTTTTGTATTTTATTTTGACTAAAAAGGTGAAATTGGTAAAAGACGGCTGAGTAAGGAGTTTTCACTATGAGATGTATCTTAAACCATTTTCGGAACAAGTTAATTTTTGTTTATTTCATTTTGAATTATTTAATTTGTAAATTCTCCATAAAATTGACTAAAATGGATCTTCATATGCTCAGTTGACAAGTATTATCAACATACATGGAAACATACGGACATGAGCTAAAATTGAAAAGTTTGTAATATTCAGTGCTCTAGTTTAATTGGAGGAAGCATCTCAAAAAGCAATGGAGTAAAAAAAAAAAATCTGAGGTCCGAGTTATTCAGTCTGTAAGGGTGTTTTAACACCTAGTGCCCTAAAGCCAACTGGTTTGGGAGTCATTGGCCCAAAGCTCGCTACATGGATCAAAGATGCTACACAAATATATATATCTAAAGTCTGAGTAATTAAGTCTGTAGGGGTGCCTTAACACCAGGTGCCCTAAATGTTGAGTTTTCTAAGGGTCCCAAGATCAAAATACAAGCATGAATCACAAGTGAATACAATGACGAAGTTGCGGAATACTTACATCGAGCGGTTGAGAGACGATTTGGGCAACAAAATTCGCACTTCACTGCCCACTGCCACTGCTCACGTTTGTTCACTGTCATGGCCTCCAATGTTCTGTTTTGGTCACCAAAATCAAGCTCCAAGCTTTCCAAAATGGTTCCCGACTCATGGGGGGACTTCTTCACCTTCGCATTGATCCCGGAGTGTGCTAGCACTCTTGTTTTGCCACAAAACCACTTGCTTCCCTCCATTTTCTCTTGATTTTTCACGGCAGTTCACTGCCCATTTTGAACCAGAAAATGGCGTGAGATGAGAGGAAGAAATGTTTTCCAAAAATGTAAAGAGAGAGAGAGAGTTGTTTGAAAATGTAAAAAGTGTGTTAGGTTTATATTATTTCAATTAATAAACCATATCCACTTTTTCATTTGAAAAAGTCAAGCATTTAAATGCTTCAACTACCTCCATCAATCACCGTCAATCACATCAATCAATCTTGTCAAGTCACATCACTCAAAGTGACAAGTGATTTGACGCTTGATGCGACTAGCGATTTGACGCTTGATTTGACGAGCCGCGCTCGAATTCGAAATGCGAATGCGCTCGTAAATAATCTCGGGCTCGGATTCGCAAATTCTAAATTAACGAATTTTCCGTCGCGTTGTAATTAAATGATTACGCCTAGCGAAATCACTATTCACGTCGCTAACGAATTAATTCTAAATTAATTCGCTCGCCCGAATTAAAATCTAATTTTAATTCCGCGTCGAAATCTAATTTCGTTTAATATATCAAATATATTAATTCTTCGATTATTCCAAATTAATCGCTCTCTCTCTCTTTAATGATATTTTATCCCAGATAAAATATCTCCATAATTAATCCCAGATTAATTTCTCTCTTCTCTCTATATTAATCCCAGATTAATATAAGTGCGAGTCATACGTCATCGGTGAATCTTTGGGAAGCGACCCATGAGATCCCCGGATAAGTCGGCAGTAAATACGGTCGTCGGAGTATCCGAATCACGTACGTACCAAGTACTACGTTCTCTACCGATTTACGAGACAAGGTCGACTCCTAGCAAAGCACGATGTCTACCAAAATCTCCGGTCATATTCATCTAAGAATATTAAGATCTATATCAAGCGTAGTATACCAAATATTGCGTATGTCGGTCCAGTATCGGATAGTCACGTGCTAGGGCTGGGGCTGGATAAGTGTCTGCCCCGTCCGAAGCACATGTCGGATGTCTGGTAACTAGTCTCTATAATCGGATATTCATGACCTAGTCATAATATCACGATTGGATGCGCATCACTTAAGAGCACTAATACCGTATCCTGCGTGACATCATCTCCACTATGACTGGAGTGATACTTCCGTCTTGACATCACACCCAACACTCTACGATTCTCAATATACCTAGCATTGGCGTACACAGAACCGGTAGAGTCCTAGACGACCTCAACCAAAGTATATTGATTGTCGTAAGCATTAGCGATGCAAGTCTCAGGTTAAGACCAAAACACCTACCCTGATGTCGGACTCCCATAGACACATATTCATAATACCAATGGGATTCCGATGGGTCTATCCAGAGCGAAGCTGTTTCCCGTACCATCGGTGAAACACGACCTCCTATCGCACTTGCATAAGTATCCGATACTTATATATATGAGAACTATGTCGTTGTGCCCTCACAACGCACACAAGTGCAATACTAGCCTATTCCGCATTATCGATGTCCTGTCTCGATAATACTCCGGCTAGGGATATTTAATGATTAATCCTTCGTGGACTGATAGTGTCTCATATCATTCTCAATCCAGGAACTAATCATATGGACCTCTCTTAATTTATATCTCTATGGTGATCTAATCACAAATGATGAGAGTGCAATTTCATTGTCACATAGTTAATTTGTACAACAACACCATGATCTGTACAAATAGTGACGCTATGGTCATATTTTCCAACAATCTCCCACTTGGCACATAGCCAGTCACTCGAGTGTCTAACACCCGAACTATGTACGGTTCGCTCAAATTGCTGAGGAAAGGTTTTCGTCAGCGGATTTGCATGATTATCGTCTGACGCGATTTATACGATCATCACATCGCCACGATGTATGATCCGAACGAATCAGATGATATAGAAGTATATATCTGGATCGTCGATGAGACCTTTAATTCCTTAGCCTGTGCTGACGCCTAGCTCAGCCGCTAACAGAACTATATCTAATCTAATTAGATTTATTTTCGACCCAATGGCTTCTATTGCTGCCTCAGCTGCAGCAATAATCCGCATTTGTTGTTTATTCGGCAACAGTTATCTTGCTTGGAAGATTTCCAGCTCACTGTCCCAGTGTTCAAACTTTTATAGTACTGTAGTATTTAATTGTTTGGAAACTTGCAGCAGTGATCCCAGTGTTAGAGTTAAATCAAAGTCCCAAGGATCACAAACAAAGCATAAAAACGACATATGAACACATCAAAGGAGATGGCGGAATCAACTCACATTGAATTCGGTTTTGATGTTTGAAGAACAAGGTGCGATTTTGATCCTCCATAGAGCTCGGCAGTACCTTCTCCTTGCAGTGGGCTGTGCGATTTGAGTCCTCCTTTAACCTCCAAGAATCGGCCATGCAAGACTCCATTGAAGCTCAAAGCTTCAAGCTTTCCAAGCTCATGAAGACACTTCCCTATCACCTATGTATGCTCAAGGTGTGCTAGCACTTGATTTTTGCCACAAAAATCATTATCTTGCTTCTCCATTTACGGCAAAAACAGAACAAGAAGGAGAAGAAAAACGGTCCAAGACGTGAGAGAAGATGGAAGGTTTTGGCTCCAATTTACCTAAAACCGTGAAGACCAAAAGAAAGTGAGAGAGTGTCCACATGAATCTAGTCTCAAAATTAGGCCAAAAACGTGAACAAGCAAGAGTCATGTGAATGGCACAAAGATTTGCCAAAACCGTGTACTACACATGTCCAAGAGAGAGAAAATGATTTTTATATACATATATCTTTATCCATTTACCAAGTAAATGAATAAAATATATATACACAAGTCCTATCAACTTTCAAACAATCACCTTTCTATATTCACATCATGTCACTTTAATAAAGTGACAACATGTCATATCACATCACTCAAAGTGATATTGATTTGACGCATGATGTGACAAACGATTTGACGCTTGATGTGACTCACGTGCCGCGCTCGAATTCGAAATGCGAATGCGCTCGCAATCACTCTCGGGCTCGGGTTCGCTAATTCTAAATTAACGAATTTTCCGTCGCGTCGTAATTAAGTGATTACGCCTAGCGAATTCACTATTCACGTCGCTAACGAATTAATTCTAAAT
>SKCR01040103.1:0-108406 GCA_019454045.1 Zanthoxylum bungeanum | reverse complement strand
TGAGACTAGATTCATGTGACACTCTCTGACTTCTTTTGGTCTTCACGGTTTTAGAAAAATGTGAGCCAAAACTCTTCTCTCTTCTTCACGGTCTTGGACCGTTCTTCTTCTTGTTCTTGTTGCGTTTTCTGCCGAAAATGGAGAAGCAAGATAATGATTTTGTGGCAAAAATCAAGTGCTAGCACACCTTGAGCATACATAGGTGATAGGGAAGCATCTTCTTGAGCAAGGAAGCTTGAAGCTTGGAGCTTCAATGGTGGTCTTCAATGGCCGAAAATGGTGGAGATCTACACGCCCAAAACCGCACAGCCCACTGTCAAAGGAAGCCATTGCCGAGCTTGGAGGGAGCTCAAAAATCGCACCTTGTTCTTCAAACATCAAAACCGAAATTCAATGTGAGTTGATTCCGCCACCTCCTTTGATGTGTTCATATGTGATTTTTATGCATTGTTTGTGATCTTGTGGACTTGATTAAACTCCAACATGGTGATCTAATCACAAATGATGAGAGTGCAATTTCCTTGTTACATAGTTAATTTTGCTACAACAACACAATGTTCTGTGCAAATAGTGACGCTATGGGTCATATTATCCAACAATGAAGGGCAGTTTACTGGGCTATTTTTCGGTGGTAATAGGGCAATTTACTAGGCTATTTTTGTGTGTATTGTATTCGGCTAGTAGGGGCTGTGTTGGTTATTGTCGGTCATTGATGGAGGGGCGCATGTGCATAAGTTAACGTGGCTAAAGGGTTTTATGGAGAGGTTGGGCGTGAGTGAGCTAGGGGTTCTAAGGTTGGGTTTATGCTTCTTTTTATAGGCAAGGGTTGGGGTTGTCCTTATGTGAATAGGGAAGGAATATTGTGTAATTATGGGGGATATTTAGTTTGTGTATCATAAAGAAAGGATATCTTCAATTTAGGAAGGTAATTTGATTTAATTTAATTTAATTTTATTTATTTTAGGAATGTGATTTAATTTAATAAGAAGGTGATTGATGAGATTTAATTTGGGAAGGTGATTTGGTTTGATTTCAACATGTGTTTAATGTGTGGATTTGTTATTTTGGAAGGCTTTGGGCGTGAATTAGGGGGTTTGGGCGTGTGTTTGGGTTCTCTTGGTGGGCTTGGTGTGTGGCTTGGTGATGTGTGGGCTTGGTGTGTGGCTTAGAGGGGTTTTGGGCCAATGATAAGTTTTAAAACAAATGTCTAACTAGCAAACCCGAAGCTAAGCAAACGAATTAAATCCAACAGGGTATTGATTTCTGAATTTTCCCTTCCGACATATGTTTCCCGCGACTTCCACAACTTAAAGAGTAGTGCCTTCGTACGAGGCTCATCATCGGGACTTATATGCAAAAATGTAGTGCCTACAGTCACCTTTTTTGTGATAGAAATGATTTATGGGTTTTTGTTGGAAACTTGTCCAACACACTTTGTATTTCCTTTTTGGAAAAGGATATACAAAACTTAAGTGACTTTGACATGGGTATTATGTTTTGGAAACAAAATACAAAGAAAACTTCTACTTCTCTCCTTCTCCCACCATGGCCGAAACTTCATCTCCTTGGAGGAGAAATTTTTTCTTTCATATTGTTCCAAGCTAGCACTTAAAGGAGTGAATCAAGGTGATAGGGAAACTCATCCAAGTGTTGGAAACACTCAAGAAGGCTTGGAGCTTCTATCGAAATGCATAAAAAGTTTTGAACTCATCTGATCAATGTGAGTATTTTCCGCAATTCTATTTAATTATTTCACACACAAATCACTCTTAGACGATCTTGGCATGTTCTATGAGCTTGGATGATGTTGAATTGGATTTGTACATCTTAGGAATTGAGTAAAATTGATTACATCAAAAATCCCCAATTACCTTAGCTTGGCCGAATGCACCCTAGGTTGGATTCATGGTGATTTTTTGAAAATTTGACAATTGGATATGTTAAATGGCATGGATTGAATATGGATTATTGATTTAATTGAATTGAAATCAAAAATTGGATGTTAATTTTATGCATTTGCCGTGAATGAATCATGTTGTTGGTAGATTGATTTTGCTTCAATTTGTGTTGGTCATGAATTGGAAATGTAGAGCATGATTAATTGAATTAAATAGTGTTTTGGAAGCATTAGATTAATTAATTATTATGGAAATTACACTTGAATTGAATTAATTTGTAATTTGGAATAATGAGTTAATTTAATTTATTGTATTTGGGCTTAATGGGCTTAGTTGGGCCAAGTTTGGTTTAGGATAATTTGTTGGATCCAATTGGGCCTAAAACCATTTCCATAAAGTCTAAATATGATAATTGGGCCTTTAATATTTTAATTGGGCCTAAATTTATTTTTGGCATTTGGTGATTCCTAATGGGCCTTGGCATCTTGGGTTTGACCCATAATTGCCAAAGCTCATGCCTTAAGAATTAATTGAAAGCCCATTAGACTTTAATTGAATAGTATTTGATACTAATTGGGCCTTTGAGACCCATAAATTGGATTTGGAATCCAAGTCTAAAAGGCACTATTGAAAGTGTAATTATTTAATTTGGAATTAAATATTAATTAGTATTGGATACAATTTAAATTGGATTAAAATTGTAGTTCGATATAATTCAAAAATACTTACTTTGAGTATTTATTCTTAAACGAGTTGGACTCGCGCAAATCAAATCGTTGTTTGAACATTGGATGGTCACTAATCAAAGATTTATTAATTGGATTAGATTGATTGATAACATGCTTTGTGTGAATACTTGGATGTATGTATGAATAATATATATCGGATGGATATTAGATGGGTGAGGGCAATTTTGGAATTATTGTAATAAATTTATAATTTATTAAATTGGACCTGCGTGTCCAGCCTATTATCTCCTTATCTCATTGTATTTCTCTTCTCACCAATTCCCCTCAATGTTAATGAGGTTTCTTTAGAAGTATTATGTAATTGGGTAGAAGTATGAATAGTGCTAGAGGGAGAGAGTAAATGGAGAGATTTGTTCTAAAAACAAGTTTATTGTATATCCATCCGCATATCATTATTAAATTTTATCGCGCCTTATTATGCTTTTAGAATGCATGCTTAAGGGTGTATGATGAGACCTAATTAAAGAAAATAAATGGTTGCCAAATCGCGACAAAACCCTCATTTTATATTAAGCGTTTTTCTTCCATTGAGTGATTCTCTCTCAAGATCCAAGATTGGCATTGGTTTGTTGGCCAAGTCAAGACCTTTGTCCATCGCGGATGTGTTTGACTCATTAAGGCTTTGTTCCATATCGTACGTCTTGGGCAAGTTGTGATTTGTTGGCCAAAGTCAAGGTCACTTGTTGTTCATCGGCCTCGATTACGAAACCTTCCCACTGTCAATTGGTCACGCTTAACTGGTTTCATTAAGCTTGATAAGCCAAAGCCAAGGATTAGTTGATTCAGAGGAAAAAGGTTAGGCAATATGTCGGATATATTGGCATATATTGGATATATGTTTCGGACATGGAGGTCCACCTACTGGATCTAGGAATTGGATGAGATCCAATTGATCTTAGAGATCTACCTAGTTAAGTTTCATACAATTTGTTGGCCAAAGTCAAGGTTGTGTGTTATTTAACGGGATCCTAGCCCACTAGGAAACTAGGTTTCCCGAGTACTCCATAGAGGGTTAGAGGCTCGCCGAAAAATAGTGGGAGGCAAGTATTAAATTTGTAATTTCGTTTAGATACTTGCCAATACGCGCTCATTTCTTTTTCGTCATTAAAATTTATATATATTAGTTGGACTAATATTCAATTGTTATTTTAATTAAACAGTTGGACTGTATTCAAACTACTTCATTTATAATTGATTATATAATTAGATTATAATAATCAATATATTTGAATTTAACCAATCGAATAGTAGTTGGTTATATAGTTAGACTATAGAAATCATTATATTCGATTGTACCCGAAATCGTTGATTGGATAGTTGGACTATTGGAATCAAGATAAATGAAAGATTAGCGTTTAAAAAACAATCCTGGGTGAAAATGTCTTTAAGCGGCTTCAATTTTCAAATTGGGAATAAAACCTCAGGATTGTCCTGGGAGCCGAGAAGTTACTTTATTTGATAGAGTGACATCTCGGGCCTGAGCCTGGAGTTGAGCAAATAGTAGAGCATGAGCTTTGGAAGACTCATTTCGATGATAACTTTAGTGCTCAATCTGTTATGCTTGCCGCAAAAACTCCTTAATTTCTTCGTCATAACTAAGGATTAGATCCTTAAACCGTGATGTTGAAATTGAAGAATCTTCATATATCTGTTCTTAGATCTTGGAAGCACTAATTGCAATAGAAAAATCTTGGAGAGTTAATGGCTATGCTCAAGAAGACATAGCCAAAGCTTGCAAAAGGGCAAGAAGCGCAAGGCGCATCTTATTTCGACATCACAAAAGTCCAAGGTTTGGCCGAAGGCTTCTGAGGATGTGAAAAAGGGAAAAGGCAAAATCATCACAGTCTTCTGGGAAGACAAAGGACATATCCCAAGATGTCTGCCTAAACTGTGGCAAACGGGGTCACTGGAAGCGTGACTGCATTATGGACAAGGCAAACATGAGGAAGTGAAGACGGGCAAGGCTCCGGCTTCAAGTATGTTTGTTATAAACATGTACACTGCTATTTTTAAAATTGGATTTTAGATACTGGATGTGGTACATAAATATATGTACTGATGTGCGGGATCTGCTGATAAGCAGGAGACTGGCTTCATTTGAGATCAAACTATGAGTTGGAAACGGGACGAGAGTCGCTGTTTTGGCCGAAAAACATAAGTTTTGGAACTGCCCTTTGGGCATGTACATAAATTAGGAAACTGTTATAATGTACCTAGTTTGACTAGAAACATTATCTTATATCAAGTTTAAACCTGTTGCGGGTATACCTTTATATTCTATAACACTAAGTGTTTTGTTTATAAAGATGATATTGAGATAAGCACATTAGATGTGAATAACATAATTTATATTTAGAATATAAATGAATCTCAAACATCTAATATGACAAACAAAAGCTCAAACTTTATAAATCTGTGGAGACTTAAAAGTGGCATTATTGTCTGGGACGCAATAATAAGACTCGTATATCCACACTTTCGAAGAGTGGATACTAGGACGGATTTGATTCTAATTCAAATGATGTCTACGAATCTAGTTTATTAGGCAAAGTGCCTAAAACACCTTTTACTTGGTAAAAGTGCAAGTGCCACCGATCTGTTAGCCCTCGTTCATAATGACGTAAGTGGACCCATGTCTAGCTAGGCTAGAGGTGGATTTGAATACTTCGTAACCTTTACGGATGTGGCATCGCGTTACGGTTATGTGTATCTTATGAAACACAAGTCAGAAACTTTTGAGTAAGTCAGAGAGTTTCGACACGAAGTAGAAAATAGATTAGTAAGAGTATAAAATCATTACGGTCGGACCATAGTGTAAAATACTTAAACATATGAGTTTCAAGATTACTTGAGAGAGTATGGTATTCTTTCACAGTGGACTCCTCCCGGAACACCTCAATTTGATGGTGTGTCCGAACAGAGAAACCGAACTTTGTTGGACATCGTAAGGTTAATGATGAGTCGCTCTAAGCTACCAATTTCCTTCTGAGGATACACATTAAACATTGCAATACTTATTTTGAATAAGGTTCCATGAAAATCTGTTAGACAGACTTCATATTAGATATGAACATGAAAGAAATTGGGTTTCTCATTCCTGAAGATTTGGGAATGCTGGGCATACGCTAAATGTTTAGATGGTACCAAACTAGAACCCAAATCGGATAAGTGTCTATTTGTAGGTTGTCCTAGGGAAACCAAAGTATAGTACATATACAACTCACAAGAGAACAATGTAATTGTAGCTCTCCATACGGTTTTCCTAAGAGGAATACCTAAATGCAGTGGTAAGTGGGAGGAAAGTAAAACTCGATGAAAATTGGAGTAATGCTGTTTCAAGCACCGAGTCTTCACGGAACAACAACGGTTCATCAGGGATGAAACTGTACCAATAATCTTCGAATACACAAGAACCACCGCGTGGTCGGAGAGATTCAGAAACAACCTAAAAGGTATGGGCTTCTGATCTCACCTCATGTAGACATTAGTCTTATTGAGGAACTGAACGACTACGTATGAGGAAGTGATACGAGGTATCGACTCCGCTATATGGCAAAGTGTCATGAAGTCCAAAATTGATTTCATGTATACTAACCATGTTTGACACTGGTTGATATACCAGAAGACATTGTGCCTATTGGTACTATATTAGTTTTCAAAGAAGACATACATGGATGGCAACATATAAATGTATACAGCTAGGCTTATACAGAAAGGGTATTGTTAACGACATGGTGTCGATTTCGACGAAACCTTTTATCTATTTCCATGATTAAATCCATTCGGATAATGCTTGCTAATGCTGCATATTTTATTTATTAAATATGACAGTTGGACGCCAAATCCGCTTTCCTTAACGGAAACCTTTTAGAGGATGTTTACAACATCCTGACGGTTTTGTAGTGCCGAAACATGTAAACAAGGTTTGCAAGTTAAATCGATCATTTATGGATTGAAGCAAGCATGACGTTCTTGGAACCAACGTTTTGATGAGATTATAATGGTATATGATTTCATTCAAAACGAATATGATTCTTGTGTATATAAGAAGGTTAGTTAGAGCGCACTGACAATGAATGTCCTATAAGTTGATGATGTATTACTTCTTAGCAATAATATTCCCATAAAATAATCGGTGAAAGCTTGACTTTCATTAAAATTCTTCTAGGAATACCTAGGAGAAGTAGGCTTTATTCTAGGAATAAAGATCTACTGGGATAGATCTAGAAAGCTGCTGACAACCCTCCCAAAGTTCGTACGTTTTTAAAATGTATATGACCTGATGTCTCATATGTTTTGAGCATATGTAGACGCTATAAGGCCAATCCTGGTGATGGTCACTGGATTGATCTAAAGAACATCCTTGAGTATCTTGGACGAACTAAGGATGCTTTCTGAAAATATAGAGAAATGAGAACTTGAGGTGACTAGGTTCACCGCTGCAAGTTTCCAAACCGATAAAGACGACATTAAGTCGCAATAAGGGTACATATTTAGTTTGAATAACGGAACAGTGAGCTGGAAATCTTCCAAGAAAGATATTATTGCCGAATAAATAACAAAAGCGGAACATTGATGCAGCTGAGGCAGTAATATAAGCATTTTGGATCTATATAATCCTAATTGGATTAGGAGTAGTTCTGTTAGCAGCTGAGCTAGGCTACAGCACAGGCTAAGGAAACACGGTCTCATCAATGATCCAAGTATGTACTTTGATTAATTCATATGATTCATTCGATCATACATCGTGGCGATGTGATGATCGAATAAATTGCATTAGATGATAACCATGAAAATCCGCTGACGAAAGCTGTTACTCAGCTGAAATTTGAGCAACCCGTACATAGTCAGGTGTTAGACACTTGAGTGATTGGCTATAGGCCAAGTGGGAGATTGTTGGACAATTATGACCCATAGCATCACTATTTGTACAGAACATGGTGTTGTTGTACAAATTAACTATGTGACAAAGGAAATTGCTCTTTTATCATTTTTAATTGGATTACCGGGATATATAAATGATAAAAGTCCATATGATTAATACCGGATTAATAAGATATGAGACAGTATTAATCCACGTAAGATTTAATCATTAAATATCCCTAGTCGTAGTATTTTTGAGACTGGACATCGATAATACGAAATAGACTGGTATTACACTTGTGCGTGTTATGAAAGCGTAACGGTATAGTTTTCATATATTTGGGTATTGGATACTCATGCAAGTGTAATAGGAGGTTCTGTTTACCGATGGTACGGAAACAGCTTCGCTCTGGATAGACCTCTCGGAATCTCATTGGTAGTATGAGCCAATTTGAGCATGAAATGAATTGGGGTAAAATTTGGGTAAAATCAATTTGAGCATGATTTGATAAAATTGATTGATTGAATATGCTTGAATGATGTTGTTATGAAGTTGTATATAATCGATTTCTTGAAAAGTTGATTGGATCAATTTTTTGCCCAATACATGGCTTGGCCGAATGCTTTATTACCCTAGGGTCATGGTATTTTTTTTTCGTTGATCATTGGATGACTTGAAACGATTGGGAAATGTTGATTTAAAATTCAATCGGATTGAAAAACGAAATCGGACAAAATAACCCACCATTGCCGTGACCATCTAGCATGTAATGACTTGATTTTTTAATTCACAAATGTTGGACATAAGTTGAACAAATGGATACATAATTAATTAATTAAATTGTATTTTGGAAATATTAATTTAGATAATTAATTGATGTATTACACTTTAGTTAATTGAATTATAAAATTTGGAATTTGAAAATTTGATTAATTGGGCTTGATTTTGAATTGGGCTTAAAATTGTTGTATTTGGGCCTTATGGACTTGGTTGGGCCAAGTTGGTTTAGGCCAATTGGATTGGATCCAAATTGGGCCTAAATCATTCCATTAAGTCCAAATATAATAAATGGGCTTTATAAGTTTAATTGGGCCTTATGGGCCAAAATTGGTTTCTTGGCAAATGAGGGTGATTCCTTAATTGGGTTTGACCCATATTGACCAAAGCCCATGCCTTATGAAATCAATTGAAAGCCATCGGACTTAATTAAACGAACATTGGATATTAGTTGGGCTTTGAGACCCGATTAGATTAGATTTGGAATCTAAGTCGTTAAAGCGCATTAAAAGTGTAGTTATTTAATTTGGAATTAAATAAATGAATTAGTATTGAATACGAATTAATTAGATTTAACGAGTAGTTCGATATAATTCAAGAATTCGTACTTTGAGTACTTATTTCAAACGAGTTGGACTCGCACAAAATCAAATCGTTGTTTGAACATTGGATGATCACATAATTCAAGACTAATTAATTGGATTAGATTGATTGAATTGCATGCTATGAATAAATACATGGATGTGTTGAATGAATAGCGTATATCGGATGGATATTAGAAGGGAAAGGGCAATTTTAGAAATTGTTGTAAATTTGGAATTTATAAATTGGACATGCGTGTCCAGCCTTATCTCTCATTATTTCTTTGTATTCTCTTCTCACCTAATTCCCATCAATGTAATGAGATTTCTATTATTGTATTATGTAATTGGGTAGAAGTATAATATGCTAGCTGGGGAGAGGAAATGGAGTGATTTGTTCTAGGAACAAGTTGTTAAATATTCATCCGCATATCGTTATTAATTTACTTTCCGCGCCTTATTATGCTTTTAGAATGCATGCTTAAAGATGTATGATGAGACCTAACAAAGATACTAAATTGGTTGCCAATTTACGCGAAAAACCCTCAAAACATATTAAGCGATTTTTCCTTCCATTGAGTGATTCTTACTCAAGATCCAAAATTGGCACTGGTTTGTTGGCCAAAGTCAAGACCTTTGTCAATTGCGGATGTGTTTGAATCATGAAAGCTTTGTTCCATATCGGTGTCTTGTCCAAGTTGTAATTTGTTGGCCAAAGTCAAGATCACTTCTTGTCCATCGACATTGATTACGAACCTTTTCCACGTCAATGGGTCCCGCTTAACTGGAATCATTAAGCTTATTGTGCCAAAGCCAAGGCTTAGTTGATTCAGAGGAAAATGTTAGGAAAATATATTGGATATATTGGTGTAGGCACTGCATTTTTGCATATAAGTCCCTATGATGAGTCTCATTTGGAGACACTACCTTTTAAGTCATGGAGGTCACGGAAAACGAACATCGGAATGGGAAATTCAGAATAAACAAGGTTCACTGTTTTCGTTCGTCCTGCGTTCATGTATACGTTCGAATGCCAAACAGATTGCGGGCGTTCGTGCCGCGTTCGAGGAGGCGTTCGAACGGTGTCGGTAATTCTGGTTTTGCTGCTAGCCTCACATAAGCCCAATTCGCCCAAGCCTTGGCCCACACGCCCAAGCCCACTTAAAACACATATTTAACACATGGTGAAATCAAAACAAATCTAAAAATCACATACCAATTAAAATAAACATTAAATCAATCCAATATATTAACTTCCTAACTAAACAAAATCACATACTAAATTAAAAAGATGTCATGCCTAATTAAAATCAATTATAACAAACTAAAGATATTGACTTCCTAATCTAAACCAAATTTTTCCCCCCTCAATCTTTGACTTTCCTTGCTCAACCCAAATCAAATCCCTTCCTTGTGAGACAAGTGAAGCCCTAGCCATTCTCTATATAAACAACCCCTAACCAAGACATGCAGGCCCCTAGCTCATTCATACAAGAAAAACCTCTCCTAGCTCATACACACAACTCACACGAAATCAATAACACACACAAGAAACACCCAAGCTTATTGACACAACTCTCCCTCACTCTCAATAACCGAAGATCACAAACAAATGAACCCTCATTGCCTTGACCAAAACACATCCCGAACAGCCCCTTTACCTCATCAAAACAGCCCCCGAACCACACCATAACACCACCAAAAATCACACCCAAAATAGTAGCCAAAACATCCAAGAACAGTAACTAAAATACAGCAGCAGAACAGTAGCAAAACGGCAGCGAATCGGAGTCAAAAGTAGCAGCAAAAGACGGAGAACGACGACTCAAAACAGTAAGACAACGAACGAGAGCAGTGAACCAGTGAACCGGAAGAGTTGCGGAGCATCCACCCTTCCGACGATCTTGTACCGTACATCCGAGAGGTGATTTAAAAGGTTAGACCTAAGGGCACTTTTCTCATTAGTTTATATTCGTCTTTTGATTGTTTATTGGATTCTATTCGTATGAGAGTCGTTTGTGGATGCATGTTGTGGCTTGAATGAAATGGAAAATATGTCGCCTCTTATGGTATATAGGATGGAAACCCGGACATAAATTTCATAGCCGATTCCGAATGGACGGTAGTATGATCTGTACTCGGGATACAACTCCACGTACCACTTGAGTAAACGGCACATTCTTTTGTTTTATGTTGCTTTAATTTATTTATTTTTCGTTGTTTGAATTCTGCATGTTACTTTTGTATGTATGATACAATCGAGCGCATGAGCTTAGTAAGTCGGATTAAAGGTCCCCTATTTGGAGGGGTTAAAATCTTTTACCACAATGCTTTGTCGCGCCGGTTGATGTGTGTTCAGTTGGATATAAGATATGTTCAATCGGATATACTAAGTTTGATATGATTGTCTTTATTCTTGTATCCATGATGTGATCGAGCGCATGGGCTTAGTAAGTGCGATGAAAGGTCCTCTAATTGAAGAGGTTAAAATCCTTTACCATGATGCTTTTCCGCCCCGATTAACGTATATTCGGTTGAATGTAAGATGTGTTCAATCGAGTACATGAAGTCTAAGGTTATTGTCTTTATTTTTTATATGCATTAAGATAAGCGCATGGGCTTAGTAAGTGCGATGAAAGGTCCTCTAATTGAAGAGGTTAAAAATCCTTCGCCACGATGCTTCGCCGCGCTTCGTATTTCGCTATTTGCCTTTTTATGTATGTATTGCGTCACATTTTATGCATCAGCTCTATTCCCGTTCGAATGCGTTATCGAACGCTATACGAACGCGAACCTTCTGTTTCCCGTTCGAACGCATTTTACAAACGCTACTCGAACACGCATGCATTTTGTTTCATCAGGTCTGGATCCGTTCGAACGCGTTCTCGAACGCTATACGAACGCGAACCTTCTGTTTACCGTTCGAACGCGTTCTCAAATGCTACATGAACGCGCACGCATCTTCTTAGTGTTTCATGCATTAGGTCTGGCTCTGTTCGAACGCGTTCTCGAACGTTATACGAACGCGAACCTTCTGTTTATCGTTCGAACGCATTCTCGAACGCTACACGAACGCGCACCCACTGAACTGAGTTATTTTCATCAGATTTCGTATATAATTGTCCATAGTAGCTATTCCTTCGTATGATAAACCTGATTGTTTCCATGCATTATGTAAGATTGTGTAAGCGTCGTTCATCTGTATTCCCCACATGTATGAGTATAATGTGTTTATTAACTTGTATGTTTGCTGTATGTTAATCTTTATGTATGCAAATTGAGACATAGATTACATGCTAATAGGCTGTATGCAAATTCGGATATGTGTTACATGTAAATTTATATGAACTTGTTGATGTATGCATGTGAATTTAGAAGCATGATACTCTTGGAAATAAGTGTTACTTAAACTTGATTAAATCATTACATAAATTCGTTCATTACAAGTGACATAAGTAAGGGACCATTCCGAACCCAACTGTTTGAGGTCTTCCCTTGCGAGGGGTGAGTGCGGCCTTAAATCTCATTTTCCTGGTTCACACCAGGTGGCGACTCCATTATTCTCCGGTTTAGTCCCCGTGGCTACTCCGTACTCCCGACCGGGCCGCGAGCCCAGGACAATATGCGTCGCCCCAGATCTTGTGTTCCCACAGTCTGGCGACTCCACTGGGGATAGAGAATCGGCCCCGAAATATTGTCTTGTAATGTTTGGATTTATGTTTTAATTGACCGTGTCTATAGTGGATAAAATTGGGGTTTAATCAAAGGCATTTTAAGGCTAGGTAATGGTTTGGTGTCTTCATTCATTCACTACCTTTCTAGAAGGAAACGCTGTGAAGGCACCTATATAGCCATCTACTCGTAGCCTATTGTGATGGACTAATTTGGAGGACTCTTTGTTTATTCCTGACACCAAGCGATAAGAGCCTAAGAGGCTTGGGTATTTAAGTGAGCCTCGCTCCACCTTCCCTCTGGGGAATCTACAACGAGAAATCCATTTGACAGTCAGTCACGCACCATAGCTCATTGGCACGTACCTTAGTGTATAAAAAAGGGTGCGCTCACTTGGTCGCTTGAACCCTTGATTGGGTAGACCTAGTTGTGGGCCATCATTCGCCGATGAGAGCCTTTGTCTACACTCCTACGAACCCACCCATAGACTGGGATTGTATGGTTAAAGTAACGATTATTTCCTTGAATATGTGCTTGTGGACCATCCTCATTTGGATGCAGTTGGACTATTGTCAGAAATGCGGACTTGCTGGGCCATTTAAACTGGGGCGAGTTCGTACCTTATGACCACTAGGCCCAAAGCTTCTGAAATGTTGATGGGCCATTACGTAGAAATTATTACTTTATGTTTGCATTATCTTTTATGCCTGTGTTTGGGAACATCGCCGTTTGGAACCATTTGGACCATTTGTCATGTGATATGGGCTTGTTGGGCCATTTAAACTGGGACAAGAACGTATTTTATGACGATTGGGCCAAATGCTTCTAAGTGATTGATGGGCCACTTTATGATTGTGTTCGGAACATTACCATTTGGAATTAGTTGGGCTCCTTGCTATGAGATGTGAACTCGTTGGGCCATTTAAACTGGGACGAGTTCACTCTTATGACAGTTAGCCCAAAAGCTTCTAAAATGATAATGGGCCAATTTGTTTGAAAATTTTAATCGATTTAGTATGTTCTATATGTTACATGCATCTCATGCACCTCATACATACATATATCATGTTAACGCCCCCTATGTCTTAAAAGGCATCATAGATTCTTGTTGGGTTAGAAAAAAGGGAAGGCTCACCAAAATACTGAGAACAGACATGAGTGAATCAGATATTGAGGTATCCCGGATAGATCAGTTGGAGAATGGTTTCGCCAAGGTTACTGAACAATTGCAAGTCTTGACTACTACCATGACAAATATGGTTGTGCCCCGTGCTGGGGGAAATTCTGAGAATGTGAGGCGCGAGGAGCCTCCGAATGGGTTGGGGGATGACATCCCCGCTTTTGATGACGACATGGCAGAGTATGCAACAGGCAGAGTGATTGGGTCTCAGGCAGAATTTCAGAAGCTTCGGGATCAGATTAAGTCAGTTACCCGTAAGATGAGGGGTAAGAATGAGGATTTGCTGGATTATGACACATTGACTTTCGGGGAACAGTTGCCGGCACAGTTCAAGATGCCTGATCTGGCTAAGTTTAACGGGAATGGGGATCCAAGGGTGCATCTCCGGCAGTTTGTATCAGTCATGAGTTCAGTTGGTTTATCTCAGCGCCAAGTGCAAAAAATGTTTGGAATGTCGCTCGAGGGAGCTCCCGTGGTGTGGTACCACAGTTTGGAGAAGAAAGTGAAGGAAGATTGGAGGGAGCTAGCTGATGCTTTTCTGAAGTAGTATGTCACAGACTTAGAGATTGACTTTTCACTCCGTGATTTGGAGAACACTAAGCAGAAGCCAGAAGAAAGCTTCAAGGAGTATGTAGACCGCTGGAGAAGCCAGCTTCTGAAAATACAGACTCGGCCCTCTGAGAAGGACCAGATTAAAATGATCATCAATGGCACTAAGCCCTCGATCTATGGCAAGTTGAGGAGGATGACTTCAATGATTGCGGATTTCTGACAGTTGAGGGAAACTGTCATGGATATTGAGGAAGAAGAGGCTGAAATCAGAAAGTTTTATGGCCAGAATAGGAGGAATTTTGGAGGGCATTCTGAGACCAAGCCCCCTACTGCCGAGATTTCTACCATCAAGAACCGGCATTTCTCCAACTTGGGAAGACCTTTGTCCAAGTTACTTGAGAAGTTGATAAGGCAAGGATTCTTAAAACCTTTGGAGCCCAAACCACTTCCAAATCCCCCACCACCACATCTAAGAATAGACCGCTACTGTCACTTCCACCAGCAATATGGCCATGATACTGACAGTTGTTCCCGCCTCCGGTATGAAATTCAGGACCTCATTGATGCCCACAAAATACCTGATCCTGAAAAAGAACAGCCTAGCACACACACCAACCCTCTGCCAGATTATCACTCCGTTCCCCCACCGACTTACATGATCAACTCCGGCCTATCCGAAACCTTTGTCCTTCAAACTCTCAATCATTAGGCATCTTGCATTAAGATAAAGGATAACAGTAGTAAAGAACCGTAGGCCGAGGAAGAAGGCAATGAAACTACTCTTTCTGGTTTTATTTTCTGCATTTTTAATAAAGACATCAACTTCGTCTACTTGTTCGAACCATTTTCTTAAATGATAATAAAGACGTTCACTTCGCTGAATCTCTTCTGCAATATGAGTATATTAGAGAAAAGCATTTAACCTTTGTACTATGAACACGGGGAATACTCAGAATAAGGAAACAGAAAAGATGAGATAGCCATTCAGAAATTGGGAAATGAGGCAGTGAGACTGTCAGAAGGGAATGAGTTCACCGAGCCGATCAATATGGAAAGAATGAAGCAGTATTTTGCCCGATGGAGAGAAAACCGAGCATTCACCAAGAGAATTTGCAGAATACCTAACCCAACGGAATAGAAAATTCAATCATGCATGCATAAACGTAACATATTTGCATCCTTTTGTGTTTGTTCTGTTTTGTAATAACAGGTTTCAAAGGAGAAAAAGAGAAAGCGTCAAATGCAAGCCAACCAGAAGCAGCAACAGTACAATGTCAGCAGTCTTCAGGAATGAATCACAGGGGCGAGGCCCATATCAGTATTAGTTCGGGGCGAGGCCCACGTCTGTATCAGTTTGGGGCGAGGCCCGTATCAGTATCAGTCTGAGGGCGAGGCCCATATCAGTATTAATCTGGGGTGAGGCCCACATCGGTAACAGTGTTGGGGTGAGGCCCACATCAGTAACAGTGTTGGGCCAAGGCCCACATCAGTTTGAGGGCAATGCCCATATCAACATCAGTCTGGCCGGGTATGGCACTCTAGGGGCGAAGCCCATATCAGTATCAGCATGGGGACGAAGCCCATATCCGCATCAATCTGGCCGGGTATGGCACTCTGGGGGCGAGGCCCACATCCTTATCAACATCAGTCTGGCCGGGTATGGCACTATTGGGGCGAGGCCCACATCCTTATCCGCATCAGTCTGGCCGGGTATGGCACTCTGGGGGCGAGGCCCACATCCTTATCAACATCAGTCTGGTCGGGTATGGCAATCTGGGGCGAGCCCCACATCCTTATCAACATCAGTCTGGCCGGGTATGGCACTCTGGGGGCGAGGCCCACATCCTTATTAACATTAGTCTGGCCGGGTATGGCACTCTTGGGGCGAGGCCCACATCCTTATCATCATCAGTCTAGCCGGGTATGGCACTCTGGGGGCGAGGCCCACATTAACATCAGATCATTTTTGCCGGGTACGGCACTCCGGGTATGGAGACATCAGATCAATTTTTCCGAGTACGGCACTCCGGGTATAGAGATATTACTGCGACGCCTTGGGTATGAGGTTTAGCACGCCAGGTACGGCACTCCGGGTATGGAGATATTACTGCGACGCCTTGGGTATGAGGTTTAGCACGCCAGGTACGGCACTCCGGGTATGGAGATATTACTGCGACGCCTTGGGTATGAGGATTAGCACGCCAGGTACGGCACTCCGGGTATGGAGATATTACTGCGACGCCTTGGGTATGAGGTTTAGCACGCCAGGTACGGCACTCCGGGTATGGAGATATTACTGCGACGCCTTGGGTATGAGGATTAGCACGCCAGGTACGGCACTCCGGGTATGGAGATATTACTGCGACGCCTTGGGTATGAGGTTTAGCAAGCCAGGTATGGCACTCCGGGTATGGAGATATTACTGCGACGCCTTAGGTATGAGGTTTAGCACGCCAGGTACGGCACTCCGGGTATGGAGATATTACAGCGACGCCTTGGGTACGAGGTTTAGCACGCCAGGTACGGCACTTCGGGTATGGAGATATCACTGCGACACTCTAGGTACGGAGACACAACTGCGACACTTCGGGTATGAGGTTGAGCATGCCAGGTACGGCAAAACATCCACTCCACGCAACACATGGCAAGTCAAGAAGCTGGCGAGCAAGTAAGTTAGAAATGCATTGAATAACTTTGATAGGATTGTCACTGTTACACATTACACAAGTCCCATCAAAGTGGGGGCGACTGTAGGCACTGCATTTTTGCATATAAGTCCCTATGATGAGTCTCATTTGGAGACACTACCTTTTAAGTCACGGAGGTCACGAAAAACGGACATCAGAAGGGGAAATTCAGAATAAACAAGGTTCACTGTTTTCGTTCGTGCTGCGTTCGTGTATACGTTCGAATGCCAACAGATTGCGGGCGTTCGTTCCACGTTCAAGGAGGCATTCGAACGGTGTCGGTAATTCTGGTTTTGCTGCTAGCCTCACATTAAGCCCAATTCGCCCAAGCCTTGGCCCACATGCCCAAGCCCACTTAAAACACATATTTAACACATGGTGAAATCAAAACAAATCTAAAAATCACATACCAAATTAAAATAAACATTAAAATCAATCCAATATATTAACTTCCTAACTAACAAAATCACATACTAAATTAAAAAGTTGTCATGCCTAATTAAAATCAATTATAACAAACTAAAGATATTGACTTCCTAATCTAAACCAAATTTGTCCCCCCTCAATCTTTGACTTTCCTTGCTCAACACCAAATCAAATGCCTTCCTTGTGAGACAAGGTGAAGCCCTAGCCATTCTCTATATAAACAACCCCTAACCAATACATGCAGGCCCCTAGCTCATTCATACAAGAAAAGCCTCTCCTAGCTCATACACACAACTCACACGAAAATCACAACACACAAGAAACACCCAAGCTTATTGACACAACTCTCCCTCACTCTCAATAACCGAAGATCATAAACCAAAGAACCCTCATTGCCTTGACCAAAACACATCCCGAACAGCCCATTTACCTCATCAAAACAGCCCCCGAACCACACCATAACACCACCGAAAATCACACCCAAACAGTAGCCAAAACATCCCAAGAACAGTAACTAAAATACAGCAGTAGAACAGTAGCAAAATGGTAGCGAATCGGAGTCAAAAGCAGCAGCAAAAGACGGAGAACGACGACTCAAAACAGTAAGACAACGAACGAGAGCAGTGAACCAGTGAACCGGAAGAGTTGCGGAGCATCCACCCTTCCGACAATCGTGTACCATACATCCGTGAGGTGATTTAAAAGGTTAGACCTGAGGGCACTTTTCTCATTAGTTTATATTCGTCTTTTGATTGTTTATTGAATTCTATTCGTATGAGAGTCGTTTGTGGATGCATGATGTGGCTTGAATGAAATGGAAAATGTGTCGCCTCTTGTGGTATATAGGATGGAAACCGGGACATAAATTTCATAGCCGATTCCGAATGGACGGTAGTATGATCTGTACTCGGGATACAACTCCACGTACCACTTGAGTAAACGGCACATTCTTTTGTTTTATGTTGCTTTGATTTATTTATTTTTCGTTGTTTGAATTCTGCATGTTACTTTTGTATGTATGATACAATCGAGCGCATGAGCTTAGTAAGTCGGATTAAAGGTCCCCTATTTGGAGGGGTTAAAATCATTTACCACAATGCTTTGCCGCGCCGGTTGATGTGTGTTCGGTTGGATATAAGATATGTTCAATCAGATATACTAAGTTTGATATGATTGTCTTTATTCTTGTATCCATGATGTGATCGAGCGCATGGGCTTAGTAAGTGCGATGAAAGGTCCTCTAATTGAAGAGGTTAAAAATCCTTTACCATGATGCTTTGCCGCGCCGATTAACGTATATTCGGTTGAATGTAAGATGTGTTCAATCGAGTACATGAAGTCTAAGGTTATTGTCTTTATTTTTTATATGCATTAAGATAAGTGCATGGGCTTAGTAAGTGCGATGAAAGGTCTTCTAATTGAAGAGGTTAAAAATCCTTCGCCACGATGCTTCGCCGCGCTTCGTATTTCGCTATTTGCCTTTTTATGTATGTATTGCGTCACATTTTGTGCATCAGCTCTATTCCCGTTCTAACGCGTTATCGAACGCTATACGAACGTGAACCTTCTATTTCCCGTTCGAACGCATTTTACAAATGCTACTCGAACACGCATGCATTTTGTTTCATCAGGTCTGGATCCGTTCGAACGCGTTATCGAACGCTATACAAATGCGAACCTTCTGTTTACCGTTCGAACGTGTTCTCAAACGCTACGCGAACGCGCACGCATCTTCTTAGTGTTTCATGCATCAGGTCTGGCTCCGTTCGAACGCGTTCTCGAACGCTATACGAACGCGAACCTTCTGTTTACCGTTCGAACGCGTTCTCGAACGCTACACGAATGCGCACCCACTGAACTGAGTTATTTTCATCAGATTTCGTATATAATTGTCCATAGTAGCTATTACTTCGTATGATAAACCTGATTGTTTCCATGCATTATGCAAGATTGTGTAAGCGTCGTTCATCTGTATTCCCCACATGTATGAGTATAATGTGTTTATTAACTTGTATGCTTGCTGTATGTTAATCTTTATGTATGCAAATTGAGACATAGATTACATGCTAATAGGCTGTATGCAAATTCGGATATGTGTTACATGTAAATTTATATGAACTTGTTGATGTATGCATGTGAATTTAGAAGCATGATAATCTTGGAAATAAGTGTTACTTAAACTTGATTAAATCATTACATAAATTCATTCATTACAAGTGACATAAGTAAGGGACCATTCCGAACCCAACGGTTTGAGGTCTTCCCTTGCGAGGGGTGAGTGCGGCCTTAAATCTCATTTTCCTGGTTCACACCAGGTGGCGACTCCATTATTCTCCGATTTAGTCCCCGTGGCTACTCCGTACTCCCGACCGGGCCGCGAGCCCGAGACAACATGCGTCGCCCCAGATCCTGTGTTCCCACAATTGGCATATATATTGTATATATGTTTCGGACTTGGAGGTCCACCTACCGGATCTAGGAATTGGATGAGATCCAATTGATCTTCGAGATCTACCTAGTTAAATATCATACAGCTTGTTGGCCAAAGTCAAGGTTGTGTGTTATTTAACGGGATCCTAGTCCACTAGGAAACTGGGTTTCCCGAGTACTCGACAGATGGTTAGAGGCTCGCCGAAAAATAGTGGGAGGCTATTATTGAATTTGCAATTTCGTTCAAATACTTAACTTTACGCGCTTTCAAATATTTCGTCAAAATTATTTTATTAGTTAGACTAATATAATGTTATTTTTTTGTAACAGTTAGACTGTACCCTACATTGTGAATTGGATAATTAGATTATCGCAGTTAAAATGACTAGAAAGAACAGTGCCTGGGACATCATCAAGGGCGATAATGTCTTCAACGGCACTAACTTTTCTGATTGGGATATGAATCTAAGGATAGTCCTTGGATCCGAGAGGCTGCTATATACTATAGAGATACCTATTGGGCCTAAGCCCAGAACTGATCAGTTTCTCGAGCTAGATCTTTGGAAGACCCATAGTGATGACAATGCAACTGCTCAATCTATCATGCTTGCTGCTATGACTCAGCAATTCCGTCGATAGAATAAGGGATTGGATCCCTATACAATGTTGGCGAAGTTGAATGATCTGTACCGATCTAATCTTAGATCGCAAAGATATGAGTTACAGAAGAAGCTCTTCCGCGCTCGGATGTCGGAGGGTACATCTGTTGAACTTCACGTGAAACAGATGATTGCCGATATTGAGCAGCTTGGATAAATGGGGATTGTCTTTGAGATAGAGACCTCTATAGATTTGATCTTGCAGTCTCTCCCCGACACTTGGAGTGGGTTCATCATGAACTACAATATGATGAACCAAGAGCAGACTCTTGGAGAGCTGATGTCCACGCTGCGAGAGGCAGAAAAGGAACTTCTCAAGAGCAAGAAAAGCGAGGCGCACTTCGCTTCTACATCTCGGACTCCGAGGGCTGGGCCCAAGGTGACTGGAGGTATCAAGAAGAAGAAGAAAAAGAAGGGCAAAGGTAAAGCGTCAAAGGATTCTAGGAAGCCTATGGAAAAATCTCAGGATGTTTGCCTCCAGTGCAGGAAGCGGGGTCACTGGAAGCGTGACTGTCACGAGTACAAGGTGCTCTAGAAGGAGATAAAGGCGGGCAAGGCACCGGCCTCAGGTATGTTTGTTATAGAAATAAACATGACTACTTCTAGTTTTAAAAATTGGATTTTTGATTCTGGTTGTTGTTGTGGTTGTGGTACTCACATTTGTACTGATGTGCAGGATCTGCGGATTAGCAGGAAACTGGCGTCAGGTGAGATTGACCTCCGTGTTGGAAATGGGACTCCAGTCGCCATTTTGGCCGTTGGCACTTTTGTTTTAGAACTGCCATCGGGGCATGTACTTGAACTAACAGACTGTTATTATGTACCTAGTTTGACTAGGAATATTATTTCTGTATCTATGTTAACCCAATGTGGGTATACTTTTGTATTTCGAAACACTGGGTGTTTTATGTATAAAAATGATATAGAAATTTGTACTGCTGTTGTAAATAATGGTCTTTATATTTTGAATATAAATCAATCTCAACCATATTCTGTAACAAAAAAAAGGCTTAAAGTAAGTCATAAAGATGAAACTTATATATGGCATTGTCGTCTGTGACACATAAACAAGACTCGCATATCCACACTTTCGAAGAGTGGGTACTTGGACGGATTTGATCCAAATTCATATGACGTCTGCGAATCTTGCTTATTAGGCAAAATGCCTAAGTCACCTTTTAGCGGTAAAGGTGTGCGAGCCACAGAACTGTTAGCCCTTATGGGCCCATGTCTAGCCAGGTTAGAGGTGGATATGAATACTTCGTAACCTTTACGGATGATGCATCGCGTTATGGTTACGTGTATCTTATGAGACACAAGTCGGAAACTTTTGAGAAATTCAAAGAATTTCGACACGAAGTAGAAAAACAGACCGGTAAAAGTAATAAGACGTTACGGTCGGACCGTGGTGGCGAATACTTGAGCAATGAGTTTCTTGACTACTTGAAAGAATATGGTATTCTTTCACAGTGGACTCCTCCTGGAACACCGCAATTAAACGGTGTGTCCGAACGGAGAAACCGAACCTTGTTAGACATGGTAAGGTCTATGATGAGTCGCACTGAGCTACCTATTTCCTTATAGGGATATGCATTAAACAGTGCAATACTTATTTTGAATAAGGTTCCGTCAAAGTCTGTTCAACAGACTCCGTATGAGATATGGACAGGAAAGAAACCGGATTTCTCATTCCTGAAGATTTGGGGATGCTGGGCATACGTCAAACGTTTGGAAGGTACCAAACTTGAACCCAAATCGGATAAATGCCTATTTGTAGGATATCCTAGGGAAACCAAAGGATATTACTTCTATCACCCACAAGAGAACAAAGTATTTGTTGCTTTACATGCGGTTTTCCTTGAGAAGGAATTCCTAAATGCAGTGGTTAGTGGGAGGAAAGTAGAACTCGATGAAAATTGGAGTGATACTGTTCCTGGCATAGAATCCTCAACGGAACATGAACAGTTCATCAGGGATGAAGCTGTACCACAATCTTCGAATACACAAGGACCACGTAGGTCGGAGAGAGTCAAGAAACAACCTGAGAGGTATAGGTTTCTGATCTCACCTCATGTAGATATCAATCTCATTGAGGAATGCGAGTCGGCTACGTATGAGGAAGTGATACAAGGTATCGACTCCGATTTATGGCAAGATGTCATGAAGTCCGAAATGGATTCCATATACACCAACCAAGTTTGGACACTGGATGATGCACCAGAAGGCGTAAAGCCTATTGGATGCAAATGGGTCTTCAAGAAGAAGACCAACATATATGGCAACGTACAAACGTACAAAGCTAGGCTTGTAGCGAATGGGTATCGTCAACGACATGGTGTCGATTACGATGAAACTTTCTCACCCGTTACCATGATTAAATCCATTAGGATAATGCTTGCTATTGCTGCATATTTCGATTACGAGATATGGCAGATGGACGTCAAAACCGCTTTCCTTAACGGAAACCTGTTTGAGGATGTTTATATGCAACAGCCTGACGGTTTTATCATGCCTAAACATGCAAACAAGGTTTGCAAGTTAAATCGGTCCATTTATGGACTGAAGCAAGCGTCGTGTTCTTGGAACCAACGTTTTGATGAGATCATAAAAGAATATGATTTCGTTCAAAGCGAGGATGATCCTTGTGTATATAAGAAGGTTAGTGGGAGAGCACTGACATTCATTGTCCTTTACGTTGATGATGTATTGCTTATTGGCAATGACATTCCCATGTTAACGTCGGTGAAAGCTTGCCTTTCATTGAAATTCTCCATGAAAGATCTGGGAGAAGCAGCCTCTATTCTAGGAATAAAGATCTACCGAGATAGATCTAGAAAGCTGTTTGGACTCTCCCAGAGCACGTACATTGACAAAGTGTTGAAGAGATTCAACATGGATTAGTCGAAGAGGAGACTGTTGCCAGTGTCACATGGCGTCACTCTATCTAAGGACATGTGTCCTAAAACTCAAGATGAGAGAGACGTCATAAGTTGGATATTGTTCGCCTCGGTAGTCGGATCGATCATGTATGCCATGATATGTACGCGGCCTGATGTCTCCTATGCTTTGAGCATGTGTTGTCGCTATCAAACCGATCTAGGTGAAGGTCACTGGATGGTGGTTAAGAATATCCTTAAGTATCTTAGACAAACTAAGGATGCTTTTTTAATCTATGGAGATGGAGAACTTGAGGTAACTGGGTATACCGATGCAAGTTTCCAAACCGACAAAGACGACTGTAAGTCGCAATCTGGGTACATATTTTGTTTGAATAATTGAGCAGTGAGCTGGAAATCTTCCAAGAAAAAGACTATTGCCGATTCAACAACAGAAGCGGAGTATATCGCTGCAGCTAAAGCAACAAAGGAGGCAGTTTGGATCCGAAAATTCCTAATTGGATTAGGAGTAGTTCCATTAGCAGCTGAGCCCGTTCCATTATATTATGACAATAACGGGGCTATAGAGCAGGCTAAGGAACTGCGGTCTCATCAACGATCCAATCATGTTCTTCAACGTTTCCATCTGATTCGTGAGATCATACATCGTGGTGATGTGAAGATCGAGAAGGTCGCATCAGAGGACAACATTGCAGATCCGCTGACGAAAGCCATTCCTCAGCAAAAGTTTGAGCGACATGTACATAGTTCAGGTGTTAGATGCTTGAGTGACTGGCTATAGGCCAAGTTGGAGATTATTGGACAATTATGTGTTGGAGATTCTAAGGGTCCCAATGATCATAAATCGAGCATGAACATGTGTGAATACAATTGAGAAGTCGCGGAATACTTACATCGAGCGGTTGAGCGACGCTTGAGGCAACAAAAATGTTCACTGCCCTCCATGGACTGCTCACGGCAGTGCAGTGGTGTCCTCACTGGTTCGGCCATTTTGAATCAACTTCCAAGCTCCAAGCTTCGTCGTGGTGATTCTTGGCTCATGGGTGGACTTCCATATCACCTTCGCATGTCTCTCGGAGTGCTAGCTCTCTTGATTTTGCCATAAAATCAAGAACTTTGCTTCCCTTTTTCCTTCAAAACTCACGGTCAAACCAGTAAATGAAAAGAAGAAAATGGTGTGAGAGAGATGAGCAATTTTGGCTCATAAATATGAACCAAAGTGAGAGAGAGAGAGTTGTGAATTAATTAGTATTTGATTTCCAAAATCAAAACATATACCAAATAATTAAATAATAATATGTTCACTCAAGCTATCAAAATCTTTTAAACAACTCCCATCAAGTCACATCTATCACTCAAGTTGTCAAGTCACATCACTCAAAGTGACAAGTGATTTGACGTTTGATGCGACTAATGATTTGACGCTTGATTTGACTTGCATGCCGCACTCGAATTCGAAATGCGAATGCACTCGCAAATAATCCTGGGCTCGGGTTCGATAATTCCAAATTAACGAATTTTCCGTTGCGTCGTAATTAAATGATTACGCCTAGCGAAATCATTATTCACGTCGCTAACGAATTAATTCTAAATTAATTTATTCGCCCGAATTAAAATCTAATTTCAATTCCGTGTCGAAATCTAATTTCGTTTAATATATCGAATATATTAATTAATTGATTAATTCCAAATTAATCGTTATCTCTCTTTTAAATGATATTTTATCCCAGATAAAATATCTCCGCAATTAATCCCAGATTAATTTTCTCTCTCATCTAATTAATCCCAGATTAATAAAAGTGCGAGTCATACGTCATCGGTGAATCTTTGGGAAGTGACCCATGAGATCCCCGGATATGTTGGCAGTAAATTCGGTCATCGGACTATCTGAACACGTAAGTACCTCGTACTACGTTTGTACCGATTTACAAGACAAGGTTGGCCTCTAGCAAAGCGCCATGCCTACCCAATTCTCCGGAAATATCCTTACATGAATAAAGGATCTGTATCAGGCGTAGTATACGTAGTATTGCGTATTTCTGTCCAGTATCAGATGATCACATGCAAGGCCTGGGGCTGGTACAGTGTCTGCCCCGTACGAAGCATATATCGGATGACAAGCAACTAGTCTCTTTAATATCGGATAATCATGACCAAGTCATATTATCCCGACGGTTGCAACCTTATATAGAGAACCAGTTCGGTATCCCTGCGCGATCATCAACTCCATATGACTGGAGTGACACTTCCGTCTTGACATCACACCCAACACACTACGATTCTCAATATACCCAGTATTGGCGTACACAGAACCGGTTAAAGCCCTGGACGACCTCAACCAAATTATATTGATTGTCGCAAGTATTAGCGGTGCAAGTCTCAGGTTAAGACCAAATACACCTACCCTGATTTCGGATTTCCATAGACACATTGTCATACTACCAATGGAATTCCAAGGGGTCTTATCCAGAGCGAAGCTGTTTCCCGTACCATCGGAGAAACATAACCTCCTATTACACTTGCATGAGTATCCTATACCCAAATATATTAGAACTATGACGTTGTGCCCTCACAACGCGCATCTAGTGTAATACTAGCCTTTACGCATCATCGATGTCCAATCTCGATAATGCTCTGACTAGGGATATTTAATTGATTTATCCTTCTTGGATTGATACTGTCTCATATCATTCTCAATCCAGGAACAAATCACAGGGACCTCCTATCATTTATATATCTTGGTGATCTAATCACAAATGATAAGAGTGCAATCTCCTTTGTCACATAGTTAATTTGTACAACACTATGATCTGTACAAATAGTGACGCTATGGGTCATAATTGTCCAACAATCTCCCACTTGGCCTATAGCCAGTCACTTGAGTGTCTGACACCCGAACTATGTACGGTTGGCTCAAATTGCTGAGAAAAGGTTTCATCAGCGGATTTGCATGATTATCCTCTGATGCGATTTATTCGATCATCACATCGCCAGGATGTATGATCCGAATGAATCAGATGAATATCAAAGTATATATCTGGATCGTTGATGAGACCATTAATTCTTTAGCCTATGATGCGCCTAGCTCAGCTGCTAACAGAACTATATCTAATCTAATTAGATTTATTTATCGACCCAGAAGGCTTCTATTGTCGCATCAGCTGTAGCAATAACCCGCATTTGTTGTTTATTCGGTAACAGTATCTTGCTTGGAAGATTTCCAGCTCACTGTACCGTTATTCAAACTGTATAGTACTGTTTTACGACTTTTAATCGTCTTTATCGATTTAGGAAACTTGCTACAGTGATCCCAGTCACTTCAAGTTCTCCTTCTCCACAGATTAAGACAGCATCCTTAGTTCTCTAAGATTCTAACGGATTTTCTTAACATCAATCCAGTGACTATCACTTGGATTGGCCTGATTGTGAATCCATATGCTCAAAGCGTATGAGACATCAGGTCGCGTATATTTTTCAATGTACGAGTTCTCTGAGAGTTTTCTCGAAAGCCACGCTTTCTCCAATTGTATTATGGGAATATCATTTCCAAGAAATGACATATTATCATTATTTTATAGGACATTTATTGTCAGTGCGCTCCCACTAACCCTCTTATATACACAAGAATCATTTTCGTTTTGAATTAAATCATAAACCATTATGATTACATCAAAACGATAATTCCAAGAACCTATGTTTGCTACAATCCAAACATGGATCGAATAACCGCAAACCTTGTTTGCTAGTTTTGGTACGACAAAACCGACAGGATGTTGTAAACATCCTCCAAAAGGTTTCCTTTTCAGGAAAGTGATTTTCCCGTTAAGCTAACATATTTCATAAATGAAACACGCAGCTTAAGCAAGCATTATCCAAATGGATTTATCATGGCAACAGGTAAAAGGTTAAATCGTAATCGACACAATATTGATAACGATACCTTTCCGCTAAAAGTCTAGCTTTATACGTTGGTATGTTGCCTTCCATATATGTCTTCCTTGAAGACTTATAGTACCAATAGGCACAATGGCTTGCGGTACATTAACTAGTATCCAAACTTGTTGATATACATGGAATCCATTTCGGATTCATGGCACTTTGCCATAATTAGGGAGTCGATACCTTGTATCACTTCCTCATACGTAGTCAGTTGGTATACCTCAATAAGATAGACATCTTTATGAGGTGAGATCAGAAACACATACCCCAGGTTGTTTTCTGAATCTCTCCGACCTACGCGGTTCTTGTGTATTCGTAGATTATTGGAATAGTTTCATCCTTGATGAACTATATGTGTTCTATTAAGGAATGGGTGCCTTGAATAGTATCACTCCGATTAACATCGAGTTTTACTATCCTCCCACTTACCACTGCATATCGATATTCCTCTTAGGAAAACCGCATGGTGAGCAACAATCTAATTGTTCTCTTGTGAGATGTCTAAGTACTATACTTAGGTATCCCTGGGATAACCTACAATTTGGCACTTATCCAATTTGGGTTTTAGTTTGGTATCATCCAAACATATGCCCAGCATTCCCAAATTTACAGGAATGAGAAACTCGGTTTCTTTCCCGTTCATATCTAATATGAATTCTGTCAAACAGATTATTATGGAACCTTATTCTAAATAAGTTCTGCACTGTTTATGTTTATCCGTTGAAGGAAATGGTAGCTCAGAGCGACTCGTGATTAACCTTATCATGTCTAACAAAATTCGGTTTATCAGTTCGGACACACCGTTAAAATGACGTGTTCCGGGAGGAGTCCTCATTGAAAGAATACTATACTCTTTCATGTATATTAGAAACTTATTGCTTAAGTATTTTCATTAAGGTCTTACCGTGATGGTTTAATACTTTAGCTGATATGTTCGTCTATTTCGTGTCGAAACTATAAAAGTTTCTAATTTGTGTGCTTCAAAAGAAACACATAACCATAACGCGATGCCACATCCGTAAAGGTCACGAAATATTCATATCCACCTCTATCCTAGCTAGACATGGGCCCACTTGCTTCACTATGAACTAGAGGTAACAGATCGGTGGCATTTACACTTTTACCAAGTAAATAGTGTTTTAGGCACTTTGCCCAATAAACTAGATTCGTAGACTTTATTTGACTTGAATCAAATTAGTCCTAGTACCCACACTTCAAAAGTGCGGATATACGAGTCTTGTTTGATTGTGTCCTGACAACAATGCCACAATATGTTTCTTCTGATCAAATCAGTTTGAGCTATTTGTTTGTCATGTTATACGTTTGAGATTTATTTTTATTCAAAATATAAATTCTGTTATTCACATCTAATGTGTATATCTCAATATCATCTTTATAAAATAAAACACTTTAGTGTTCTAGAATATAAAGGTTCACCCTCAGCGGGTTAAACACTGATATAGAGATAATGTTTCTAGTCAAACTAGTTACATTATAACAGTTTCCTATTTTAGGTACACACCCGAAGGTAGTTCCTAAACTTAGGTATCTACGGTTAAAACAGCGACTTTCGTCCCGTTTACAATTCACAGATAAATCTCTATTGAAGTCAGTATCTTGTTCAAAACAGATTCTGAACATCAATATATATTTATGTATCACACTAAGTATTTAAAATCTAATTTTAATAATAGTAGTGAACATAATGTTGACAAACATATTTAAAGTCAGAGCTTTGCTCGTTCTTCAATTCCTTCATGTCTGCTTTGTTCAAACGGAAGTCACGCTTTCGCGATCCCGTTTGCCACAATTTAGGCAGACATTTTGGGATATGTCATTTATCTTCCTAGAATAATATAATGATTTTGCCTTTTCCATTTTCATATTCCAGAAGCCTTTGGCCAAGCCATGGCCTTCTAGAATATCGAAGTAAGGTGCGTCTTTCGCTACTTGTCTAATTGCAAAGTTTTGACTTTGTCTCCTTGAGAATAGTCATTAACTCTCCAAGAGTTATTTATTGCAATTTAGTACTTCTAAAATCTAAGCATAGATTTATGAAGATCCTTCAATTTCTTTATCATACTTTAAGGATCTAATCCTTAGTTCTGATTCAGAAATTAAGAAGTCTACTGCGACAAGCTTAATGGATTAAGCACTTAAGTTATCATTACATAATCTTCCAAAGATCATGCTCTACTATTTGCTTAACTCCTCCGGGCTTAGAATAATATGTTATTTTATCAAATAAAGTAACTTATTAGTTTCCAGGACCATCCTGAAATTTATTCCCAATTTGAAAATTAAACCATTTAAATACATTTTCCCTAGGATTATGTATTAAACGTCAATCTTTCAATTTTATCTTGATTTTAATAGTCTAACTATTAATCAATGATTTGTGGTACTATATATTACAATGATTATTATAGTCCAACTATACAATCAAATATAATTTAAATCAATTAACCTCAATTATATTGATTACTATAGTCCAACTATAAAATCAACTATTAATTGAAATTAATTAATTCAAATATATTGTTTACTATAATCCAATTATATAATCAACTATAATACAGTCCAACTGTTAATTAAAACAACAATTTAAATATTAGTCCAACTAACTTTTAATTGACGAATGATATTTGATTTGAGCGCGTATGGCAAGTAATTAAACGAATATTGCAAATTCAATTCTTGCCTCCCACTATTTTTCGGCGAGCCTCTAACCCTCTGTTGAGTACTCGGGAAACCGTGTTTCCTAGTGGGCTAGGATCCTGTTAAATATCACACAATCTTGACTTTGGCCAACAAATTGTATGATAATTAACTAGGTATATCTCTAAGATCAATTGGATCCAATCCAATTCCTAGATCCGGTAGGGGGACATCCAAGTCTGAAACATATATCTTATATATGCTAATACATCTAATGTATTGCCTAACCTTTTTCCTCTGAACCAACTAAGCATTGGCTTTGCACAACAAACTTAGTGATCCCAGTTAAGCGCGACCCATTGACCATGGAAAGCTTCGTAATCAATGTCGATGGACAAGAAGTGGTCTTGAATTTGGCCAACAAACCACAACTTGGACAAGACACCAATATGGAACAAAGCCTTCGTGATTCAAACACATCCTCGACAGACAAAGGCCTTGACTTTGGCCAACAAGCCAATGCCAGTCTCGGATCTTGAGTGAGAATCACTCAATGGAAGGAAAAAATGCTTAATATTTTGTGAGGGTTTTTCGTGTGCAAATTGGCAACCAATTTGATATCTTTGTTAAGGTCTCATCATCATACACTCATAAACATGCATTCTAAACACATAATAAAGCGCATATGAATAAAATAATAACGATATACGGATGGATACTTTACACATTGATCCTAGATCAAATCTCTCCCTCTCTCTCTCCCGCTAGCATAAATATTTCTTCTACCCGTTACACTACACTTCTAAAGAAACCTCATTTATATTGAGGGGAATAGGTGAGAAGAGAATACAAAGAATAAAGAGGTAATAAGGCTGGACTCGCAGGTCCAATTAATAAATCAAATTTATTACAACAATTTCTAAAATTGCCCCACCCATCTAATATCCATCCGATATACATTATTCATGCATCGCAACCATGTATTCACACAAGCATGTTATCAATCAATCTAATCAAATTAATTAATCTGATAATTAGTGATCATCCAATGTTCAAACAACGATTTGATTTTGCTCTCGAGTCAAACTCATTTTTGCGAATAAGTACTCAAAGTACGAATTCTCGAATTAAATTAAACTACATCATTAAATCCAATTTAATATGCATTCAATTCTAATTCACTATTTAATTTCAAATTAAATATCACACTTTATTTACGAACCTTTAAGACTTAAATTCCAAATTTAATCGTTACGGGTCTCAAAGCCCGTTTAACGTCCAACGTCAATTTAATTAAAGTCCAATGGGCTTTTAATTAATTTCTTGAGGTGTGGAATTTTAGTCAACTCGGGTCAAACCGAATAACCAAAATCCAATCCGGGAGTTACCCCATAAGCCTAGAAATCAATCTTGGCCCATTAGGCCCAATTAAACTTTAAAGGTCCATTAAGTCGCATTTGGGCTTTATCGAGGCGGTTTTGGGCCCAATTGGATCCAATCCAATTTGCCTTAACCCAACTTTGTACAACAAAGCCCAATAAGCCCATTTACAACATTTCAAGCCCAATTTCCAAAATTAGCCCAATTAACTAAATTACTAAAATCCAATTTTACAATTTAATTAATCAAAGTGCATTAACATAATTAATCACCCAAATCATTATTTCCAAAACACAAATTAGGCTAATTAATCATGCTCATCTACATCAATTAGTGTCCAACACAAATTAACAAAAAATCAAACCCAATTACATGCTCTTATGCTCTCGGCAATTTGGGGATTTTACGTCCGATTCGAATTCAATCCAATTAATTCCACAATCGACATTAAATCATATTCCCGAATGATTTCCAACACATCCAATTGTCAAAAATCAAAAATCCGAAGACATTTTAGGGCACTAAACTTTCGGCCATGACCAAAATATTGGGGAAATTTGTTCCAAATATAATTTCAACAAATTGATCTAATCAATCCTTAATTCAAACACATTAAGCATACTAATCCATCCAATTTCATTAATCATGCTCAAAATCAAGTTTACCCAATTTTAAGCCCTAAATAATTTTCATGCTTTTAACCAAGCTCTGATACCATTGTTGGAGATTCTAAGGGTCCCAAGGATCATAAATCAAGCATGAACATGTGTGAATACAATTGAGAAGTCGCGGAATACTTACATCGAGCGGTTGAGCAACGCTTGAGGCAACAAAAACATTCACAGCCCTCCATGGACTGCTCACGACAGTGTAGTGGTGACCTCACTGGTTCGGCCATTTTGAATCAACTTCCAAGCTCCAAGCTTCGTCGTGGTGATTCCCGGCTCATGGGTGGACTTCCCTATCACTTTCGCATGTCTCTCGGAGTGCTAGCTCTCTTGATTTTACCACAAAATCAAGCACTTTGCTTCCCTTTTTCGTTCAAAACTCACGGTCAAACCAGTAAATGAAAAGAAGAAAATGGCGTGAGAGAGATGAGCAATTTTGGCTCCAAAATGTGAACCAACGTGAGAGAGAGAGAGTTGTGAATTAATTAGTATTTGATTTCCAAAATCAAAACATATACCAAATAATTAAATAATAATATATGTCACTCAAGCTATCAAAAGCTTTTAAACAACTCCCATCAAGTCACATCTATCACTCAAGTTGTCAAGTCACATCACTCAAAGTGACAAGTGATTTGACGCTTGATGCGACTAATGATTTGACGCTTGATTTGACTTGCGTGCCGTACTCGAATTCGAAATGCGAATGCGCTCGCAAATAATCTCGGGCTCGGGTTCGATAATTCCAAATTAATGAATTTTCTATTGCGTCGTAATTAAATGATTACGCCTAGTGAAATCACTATTCACATCGCTAACGAATTAATTCTAAATTAATTCGTTCGCCCGAATTAAAATCTAATTTCAATTCCGCGTCGAAATCTAATTTCGTTTAATATATCGAATATATGAATTAATCGATTAATTCCAAATTAATCGTTATCTCTCTTTTAAATGATATTTTATCCCAGATAAAATATCTCCGCAATTAATCCCAAATTAATTTTCTCTCTCATTTAATTAATCCCAGATTAATAAAAGTGCGAGTCATACGTCATCGGTGAATCTTTGGGAAGCGACCCATGAGATCCCCGAATATGTTGGCAGTAAATTCGGTCATCGGACTATCCGAACACGTAAGTACCTCGTACTATGTTTGTACCGATTTACAAGACAAGGTTGGCCTCTAGCAAAGCGCCATGCCTACCCAATTCTCCGGAAATATCCTTACAGGAATAAAGGATCTGTATCAGGCGTAGTATACGTAGTATTGCGTATTTCTGTCCAGTATCAGATGATCACATGCAAGGCCTGGGGCTAGTACAGTGTCTTCCCCGTACGAAGCATATATCGGATGACAAGCAACTAGTCTCTTTAATATCGGATAATCATGACCAAGTCATATTATCCCGACGGTTGCAACCTTATATAGAGAACCAGTTCTGTATCCCTGAGCGATCATCAACTCCATATGACTGGAGTGACACTTCCGTCTTGACATCACACCCAACACACTACGATTCTCAATATACCCAGTATTGGCGTACACAGAACCGGTTAAAGCCTTGGACGACCTCAACCAAAGTATATTGATTGTCGCAAGTATTAGCGGTGCAAGTCTCAGGTTAAGACCAAATACACCTACCCTGATTTCGGATTTCCATAGACACATAGTCATACTACCAATGGAATTCTGAGGGGTCTTATCCAGAGCGAAGCTGTTTCCCGTACCATCGGAGAAACACAACCTCATATTACACTTGCATGAGTATCCTATACCCAAATATATGAGAACTATGCTGTTATGCCCTCACAACGCGCACAAGTGTAATACTAGTCTCTTACGCATTCATCGATGTCCAATCTCGATAATGCTCTGACTAGGGATATTTAATGATTTATCCTTCGTGGATTGATACTGTCTCATATCATTCTCAATCCAGGAACAAATCATAGGGACCTCCTATCATTTATATATCTTGGTGATCTAATCACAATGATAAGAGTGCAATCTCCTTTGTCACATAGTTAATTTGTACAACAACACTATGATCTGTACAAATAGTGACGCTATGGGTCATAATTGTCCAACATTATGACCATAGCGTCACTATTTGTAAAAGATTGTGTTTTTGTACAAATTAATTATGTAGCAATGGAAATTGCCTTTTATCATTTCATAATTAGATTACTTAAATGTGTGAATGATGAAAGTCCTTGTGATTAGTTCCGGATTGAGATGATATGAGACAGTATCAATCCATAAAGGTTTAATCTTTAAATATCCATAGTCGTAGTATTATCAAGACTGGACATCGATAATGCGGAATAGACTAGTATTGCACTTGTGCATGTTATTGAAGCGTAACAGCATAATTCTCATGTATTTAAGTATTGGATACTTATGCAAGTGTGATAGGAGGTTGTGTTTTACCGATGGTACGGAAAACAGCTTCGCTCTGGATAGACCCCGCGGAATCCCATTGGTAGTATGACTATGTGTCTATGGGAATCCACATCAGGGTAGGTGTATTTGATCTTAACCTGAGACTTGCATCGCTAGTACTTGCGACAATCAATACGCTTTGGTTTTGGTCGTCCAGGACTTTAACAGGTGCTGTGTACGCCTCTTCTGGGCTTATTGAGAATCGTAGTGTATTGGATGTGATGTCAAGATGGAAGTATCACTACAGTCATATGGAGATGATGGTCACGCAGGGATACAGAATTGGTTCTCTAAAAGGTTGCAACCGTAAAGATAATATGACTAGGTCATGATTATCCGATAATAAAGAGACTAGTTGTTAGTGATCCGATATATGCTTCGTATGGGGCAGACACTATTACAGCTGCAAGCCTTGCATATGACATCGTATATTCCATTAAGAATATTTCTGGAGAATTGGGTAGGCATGGCACTTTGCTAGAAGGTAACCTTGTATCGTAAATCGATAAAAATGTAGTACTTGGTACGTACGTGTTCGGATAGTCCGAAAACCAAATTTACTGCCAACATATCCAGGGATTTCTTGGGTCGCTTCCCGAAGATTCACCGATGACGTATGATTCGAGCATAATTTATCTGGGATTAATTGCGGAGAGACTTTATCTGGGATAAAGTACTATTTGAAGAGAGAAAGATTAATTTGGAATTAATCGATAAAATAATATATTTGATATATTAAACGAAATTAGATTTCGACGCGAAATTAAGATTAGATTTTAATTCGGGCAAACGATTTAATTTAGAATTAATTCGTTAGAGACGTGAATAGTAATTTTGCTAGGCATAATTATTTAACTAAATTCGATTTAATTACGTTGCGATGGAAGTTCGTTGATTCGGAATTAGCGAACCCAATCCCGGGAGTTTTTGCGGGCCCACTCGTATTTTGAATCGAGTGGGGCCCACATGTCACTTCACTTGTCACCTTAAGTTGCTTTTGGTTGATGGGTTTAGGTGAAGTTGTTGATGACTTCTTGTACACTCCAAATTTGAAAGCTTGATTGACTATTACCAAACCATATTTGGTATATCAATTAATTGGTTTTTGAAAACAATTACACAAGTCTTCTATTCTCTCTCATTACCGAAAATTGGAAGCAATTTTCCTCTCCCCCTTTGTTCTTCCATTACCGAAACTGCTCAAGAACAAGATCAAAAATTATGGCAATTTTTGAGTGCTAGCACACACATCAAAGGAATCAAATCAAGGTGTTAGGGAAACCAACTTGAGAGCTTGGAATCACAAGACAAAGCTTGGAGCTTGGACTTTCCTCTTGGCCGAATACTCAAAGCTTCTTGGAGAAAATTTTTGGTGTTTGACGCATCCATAAGCCGATCAATGTAAGTTTGTTTCTGCCACTCTTCTTTGATTATTCATTCACATTTTATGCTTATTTTGATCTTGGGACTAAACCTAGAAACCCAACACTTGCGACAATCAGTATACTTTGGTTTTGGTCGTCTGGGTCTTTAACAGGTTCTGTGTACGCCTTTTCTGGGTATACTGAGAATCATAGTGTATTGGGTGTGATGTCAAGATGGAAGTATCACTTCAGTCATATGGAGATGATGATCACGTAGGATACGGAACTAGTACTCTTAAGTATTGCAGTCATCGGGATAATATGACTAGGTCATGATTATCCGATTATAGAGACTAGTTACCAGAGATCCGATATATGCTTCGTACGGGGCACACTCAATTCCAGCCCCAGGCCTAGCATGTGACATTCGATACTAGATCGTAATACACAATACTACGTATACTACGCCTGACAAAGATTACATATTCATTTAAAGAATATTTCTGGAGAATTGGGTAGGCATTGTGCTTTGCTAGAAGCCAAACATGTCTTGTAAATCAGTGAGAACGTGGTACCGGGAATGCACATATTCGGATAGTCTGATGACTGTATTTACTCCCAACATATCCAGGGATCTCTTGGGTCGCTTCCTAAAGATTCACCGATGAGATTTGACTCGAACAGAAAAAGAATTAATATGGGATTAATTGCGTCGAGAATTAATTTGGGATTAAATTCATCGAGAAGAGAGAACGCGATTAATTTAGAATTAAACGGTAAAATAAATTTAATAGTTAAATTAGATTTTTCTATTTAATTTATTTAATTGGGATAAAATAATATATTAGATATATTAATTGAAATTAGATTTCAATGCGGAATTAAAATTTGATTTTAATTCGAGCGAAGGAATTAATTCGCGAGCGACTTCCGTAATAATTTTGCTAGGCATTATTATTTAATTAAATTAGATTTAATTACGTTGCGATGGAAAATTCTTTTAATCGGATTAAACGAAACCGAGCCCGAAGTGTGTTGAGTAAACCCACTTGAATTTTGAATTTAAAGTGGGTCCCACCAACTTACTTCATAAGTCACATTTTTTGTGATAGAAATGATTGATGGGTTTTTGTTGGAAACTTGTCCAACACACTTTGTATTTCTTTTTTTGGAAAAGGATATACAAAACTTAAGTGACTTTGACTTGGGTATTATGTTTTAAAAACAAGATACAAAGAAAACTTCATCTTTTATCCTTCTCCCACCATGGCCGAAACTTCATCTCCTTAGAGGAGAAATTTTTTCTTTCATTTTGTTCCAAGCTAGCACTTAAATGAGTGAATCAAGGTGATTGGGAAACTCACCCAAGTGTTGGAAACACTCAAGAAGGCCTGGAGCTTCTACCGAAATGCATAAAAAGTTTTGAACTCATCCGATCAATGTGAGTATTTTCCGCAACTCTCTTTGATTATTTCACACACAAATCACTCTTAGACGATCTTTGCATGTTCAAGGAACATTAACACTCATACATGGGACCATAGACCAACTCAATAACACAAGGTCCTCTTAACATTCATATATATAAACTCAAAATACAATTATTTTACAACCATGTTATAGATACTTTAACAAATAAATCAGACAAGCTGACTATACTACTGTCTGACACAAAACTTTACTTTGACTGACCATATTTCTGACTTGACCTGGTGGACTCGATACCCTAGTGATTTCCGTCGGTATCCATCCTCTCGAGCTCGTCCTCTGAGTAACTTGGAAAATAATAAATTATGAGTGAGAGGGTTAGATCGTTTGAACGATCTAGTGAGTGGACGGTTTAAAATGAAAAACTGAAATACTTTATGAAATTCCATTGTTCTAAAACCAAAATCATTCCAAAGAAATCAACTTTTCTGAAATCCCTGTTCTTATCTGAGAACAACTCTTTTTCTAAAAAACCTTTGTGGAAATCGCTGTCTGTCTGTAAAACTCTGAGATTCTATAAAATACTTTCTCTTGAAAACTCTTTCTTAAAACTATCTTTTCTAAAAATCGAGAAACATGTATCTATAAATCTCTTGAAAACCTAACACATTGGGGCGTTACGTATCGTCGTCCCCCTGTACGTCTAAACTAGTGGTCTTGGGTCAAATTTCTTTACCTCAACTTATTTGATTTTATTCCTCCTTTAAGCCTTCTAAGCTTGTTACTTCTCTTTTTGGATTGTTGTAGGTTGCTTTGCATATGCTCTCCTTTGGGTTTGAAAAGAAAATGGCACTCTCAATTCCTTTCTTCTTTTTCTTCTCTTCTCTCCTCTCCCATGATTTTTTCTTCTTTCCATTTCTAATGAAGCATGAATAGTGACCCTTATTTATACTAGGGACTGATTTGGCTAATTTGAATAATGTTTTAATTGAAAAAAAATCAAAATTTTGGAGAGAAATTTAGAATTCTCTAGATAGGTCCGCATGTACTATTCATCTGAATTTTTGATTTACATTTTTTATTTGCCTCTTTTTCGAATTTGGAAAAATATTCAATGCGAAATTTGTAGGTCTCGATCTTAGCGTTCCGATGATATAAAGTTCATTAAAATCGGAGATTGTATGAAAATAGTTATGACCCAAATACCATAGGCTATCCGGATTTAATCTTGGAATGAATTCCATATCGGAACTGTGAGGAATTCTCCAAATATCCAAAAGTCATATCATGAGCATATGTGTGTTCAAACATGATTTATATCATGTATCACCCATCCCATGATGTAATGGTAGTCGAGATCACCGGGTGGTACACTTTGAGAATAGTTTATAATAGTAATATCATCCCAATGTCGGATAATCTAGTATCCAGTATTGCTACATGACTATTCTAAAGTTGATGTCATTCTAAGCATATTCATATATCAAACTAATATGCATAATGACATAATAATTACCATTAACAATGATAAAATGAAAATGTACTTATTTTATTAATAAATAATAAAATATAATATACAATATATTATTCAGATTGGCGCTCCAAACACCAACTCCAACAAATGGTTTTCGAATTTGATTTTATTTACAACGTAAGAGTTTTTACGATATGTTTTAGAATTAATTTTTAAGTTATTATTTCATGTTCTTCATTTGGATGACGTATGTGATTGTTTGTGTGGATCCTAAATTATTTGTAAAAAGGTAGTGAATGTGATTGTCTGTAAAGAATTTGTAATATATACCCCATTTCTGTTAATATATACGTTTGTTTGTACGGAATTCATATTCTGAGTTATGTTTTTATTTGTGGATGAAATTATTTGAATATGGATCGTGTTATTCTTTTTGTTCCTGTTGTATGGATTAAATTGACTTTGTGGGACATATATGTGTGTGTGATCCGTGTGCTTGAAGATTATGGTATGTTTGCTAGGAAGAAAATTTGGAAGTCTGCATAAGCTATTATTATGAATATGTATATGTGTGTATGTATATATAACTCTAGATTTTAGCGTTCGAAGAAGTTTGAGTATAATGTTTCTGATTTGTATCAGGTACTTTTCTGAGTATGTATATGTAATTTGGATGTCAAACGTTCGAAAGGTATTTCATAAAAATGATTTAGTGCTTGATTTATCTTCAAAGAAAAATATTTAAAACTATCTGATTTGCTGATATTTCAAATATTTGAGATATTAAAGTTTTGTTTTAAATTTTTGATTTTTGTAATAAGGAAGCCTTATGAACTCAGTTTCCGGAATCAAAATAAGCACGTGTTTTGAAAGAAATTATGTTTAAGATGGGTAAAGAACAGTTTGAGGTTTAAAGATTTTCTGAAAAATAATTATATATATGTATGTATATATATATTGGTCAGCCACCAAGTTATGGACGCGTCCCTCTAGTGTCCTGGGAAAATATATGTGTATAGTAGTCTATATCTTTTGATTATGTGTTGTATCGTATAAGGCACGTGTTATGTTATGTAAATGAAAGTTTTAAGTTGTATGTGTAACTGTGGGCACAAAGCACTTATGTATTGAGAATGAAATTTGGTATGCGTTGGTTGGACTGAGGTCCCTGTTTTGTGTGAAGTGTTTTCCAGGTTGTCAAATTTTAATATGTGTCATGTCCATTTTTTGTTGGGTCTGAGGCTTAGGGAGATGGGTTATTCCTATTTCCTGTCGGTAATGTCCTACCGCTAGAGGGATGTTATAATACCACTATGGATATGTAAGATATTCCCCACATTTTGAAGGCAGTAACATCAATGATCTTTTTTAAGATTAGACCTCCGCCCATTTATTGAGTGTGGATTGATACTTATGATATCCTATAATGTATCTAAAGAGGATCTATCAGTCCCGTATATGGGATTTAGGTATCCAATTAGTGATTCTTTGAAATCTTTGGCAAAGATATAATGCAGAAACGAGTTCCGAGTATTTATTTAGAGAATCATGATTTATGTCACGACATACCAGAATTGTTCATAGCAGAGATTTGACGTTTTTCTATATCTCCTGAACAATTAAGATAGCTTATGGCTGAAGGATTAAATATATACAATAATCTCGACTTGTATTGTTCAACTCGATTATCTGTGATCGTCGTAATTTTGAGTGGGAAATCATGGACACAAAAATGATTTTTGTAATAGATAGACATGAACCTATAGAGTCTCACGATAGGAAGTGTACTCGTTGAGTACTTAGGTAAATAATTATGGATAATCTAAATTATGAATAATTATGGTGTAAATTGATTTGATTAATATTGTGAAAAATTAGAATTTGCATGGAAATTAAATTTATTTATTTACTAGATCAATTCTGAAATTTTAATTATTTTAAATTCAAATATTGTGATGTGTGGATGTGTATTGGGTATTAAATTAATTTCGGAAAATGTTATGAGGCGAAATTCGTAAAAACGGTGAAATTATGCAAAAATGGGTTTACTGTACAGGGGTTGTCCGAACAGTGATTGATTACTGTTTAGGCAGGTCATGGGGCCGAGCGGACACTTCTCAAGTGACATGCTCAGCCCGGCTCGGCAATTGGTTGACAAGTTTGATCGGTTACCTGGTTTACGTAGTATTTTTTCAGAAAAAAAAATTTCGTAAAATTTTTACCGTCTTTTATGACTTGTTATTTTATTATTTGTTAACAAATAATATGATTAGGTGAAATAAGAACTAATTAGAGATATAAGATATCGGCAAATTCGTTCGAAAAATTAAAATATTTTAAAACCATTTTCGCCTAAAATCACGCTTTCGCCGCCAAAACGCTAACAATAACATCATAACATATAAATATTCAAATCAACAGATCGTAATCATCAAGTTCCTCTTTCGGGAAACTTTTCACAAAATATTATTAAAAACATAAATTCAGTAATCAACCATTACAAAAAAAAAAAAAAAAAAAAAAACATATATAATTCATAATCTAACTAAAAAAGCATTTAGACAAAAATCACGTCTTATTCATCATCTCAACATATGAAAATCAAGAACATAATCAGAATCAGAATTATCGAAAATTATAAGCATATTTGAAATAGGAGTTCGGAATAACATTTCTTATTCATGAGGTCGGTTTTCCATTTTCTTGGTGGAAAATCATTCAGAAATAGAAAAGCATAACATGATCATATTCTTAAAATTATCATATCATACAAATCCTAAATCAAAGTATTTTGAATAAATACCTTTAGAAATCATGCATTCAAGATCTTCACGTGTAAATTGTTTCCAGAATTGAGTCAAGTGAAAATTTCATATCTTATATACATCAAAATATTTATAATCAAGTATAGTTATTTCAAAAGAAAATAATAGTACCCACTCAAAGATTTAAAGCTTAACCAATCCAATCTTGTGGAGTAGCTGATCTGGTTATTCTTTCAATGATCTAAAATGAATACTGTTGATGGTGTTTTCAGGCACTATGATATTTAAGGCAGCACGACGAGGACAGAAGGGTAATTCCCTGACTGGTTGAGATCATCAAAGCCGACCCGGCCACTATACAGTAAGAGACCGAACACTTGATGATAGGTGACCGACCACTTGAGATCGGATAACCGGGCACTATCAGGTCGACAGAATCATTCTCGGCATAAAATATTGCCATGACCGACCTCATGAAAAACCGACCATATGGGGAGACAGGCTCAAGATGACGACACCCTATTCTTGCGGATAAGATAAAACGAATCATCCTACTCTCACAAGGAAATGAAGTCAGAATCCGAAAAGGAATAAGAAAAGAGAAGACAATATCAGACTAGGAATCCTTGCAAGAAGAGAAGACTGAGTTCAACTAGGATTTCTTATGCAAATAGGAGTCTGATTTCTTTACTATTATAAATAGGAGGGCAGAGTATGTGTAAAAGGCATCAAAAAATTAGTGATCTGAATCTTCAAGCTCTGACTTGTAGAGACCCAAAAAAGAAAAGAGTGTTTAAGTAATAAAAGTACCATCTTTTTTGTGTCCGTGGACGTAGGTCGGATCCAAATCCACCGAACCACGTTAAATCTCCTTGTTGATTGGTGTGTTTATCTGTTTTTTGCTAAATTTGCCTTTGGTCCCCCATAACCAAACAAATTCACTATTGAGGGAGGATTTCTTCGGGAGTGATATTCCCATATTACCCTGAGACCAAAATCCGCCGTCAACAGTTGGCGCCGTCTGTGGGAAACTGGACAAAAAGCAACTCGTGTAAGACAATGGCGGAAGGGGGAACCACCAGTCATCAGGAAACTCAGCCACAGATTGGATGGAGAAGATCGAGGAGAACCTAAGGAAAGAAAGGAAGGAAAATCAAACCTTGCTAAAAACCATAGTGGACCGGTTGGAAAAGATAGAGGGAGCACACGACGAAGCCGGGACTAGCCGACGAAGGAACGAAATAGCAGAGGGAAAAAGAATTGTTGATACAAGTGAGGACGACAGACCCCGGAGAAGGGGCCCCTACAGGGTAAAATCTGTAGTGGTTCAGGAAGACTCCCAAACTGAGGACATGTGGGAGGAAGAAGATGACAAATCGTCACCAAACTCCTCCTATAATAGCCCTCACGATGCCAGGAAAAAAGGGAAAGAATGTGACGAAAGAGCACGGGAAAATACCGGACCTGAGAAGCACCACGCCCAAGACAACAGAAAAAGAGGAAGTCACAAGAGGCGGCATGGAACCAAAGACAGCAGCATGAAATCTTGGCTGCGGGAGGAGCTGGTCAAATGGGGAGTATACCCCAATACAAACAGAGGGGATGTCCAGGACGGCAAAGATGAGTCCCCCCTCACAGAAGAAATAAAAACAGAGAAATTCCCGAAAAGATTCAGCATGCCAACCATGGCGCCATACAAAGGCCATACCGATCCCAAAACCCACATTGAAGGCTTCGTCCTACTAATGGAGGTACAAGGGGTAACAGGGGACGCCATCTGCAAAGTGTTCCCCCTAACTCTGGCCGGACCGGCCATTCTATGGTATAGAAGCCTAGCCCCAAGAAGCATCAGCAGCTTCGCACAACTGAGAAAGTCATTCATACGACACTTCAAAGGGGCTTGTGTCCCCAGAAAGACAATTGGAGAACTAAGGCTTATGAAACAAGGAGACGATGAACCTTTGAAGATATTTATTGAAAGATACCATAATATGGTACTCGAAGTCGGAGGGTATGAATCCCCCGAGGCCCTGGAAAGCTTGAAGGGAGCCTTGAAAATCGGGAGGTTATGGACCCACCTAAGGATCCAAGACACCCCGGACTACGCAACCGCCCTGGAGGTGGCCCGAAAATTCGTTTTGTTAGAGAACGAAGAGAAAGTATCCCGAAAAGGGAACACCATCAGAGAAAGGACCACGAGAGAGGGCGCCCCCCGCCGTGTAGAAAGAGAATCCAGAAGACCACCCCCGAAACACAAGGAGTTCAAACCACTGCACCGAGACAACCAAGAAAGAAAGGTGCCGACCCAAGTAAACCATGTGGTCGGGGAAGATGCATACATTCCCCTAAAGAAACCACTGGGACAAATTGTCATGGAGATCCAGGGGAAAGGCCTCTTAGTAGAACCCGACCAAAGGAGATTCCCCCCGGACAAAAGGAACCAAAAGGCTTATTGCGTACACCACAACTCCAAGGGACATGCAACAGACGGATGTAAAGACCTGCGAGAACAAATGGAAGATCTAGCACGAAACGGGTATCTGAACAAATACATTGACCACGAGGTCATGACGGCCAGACAAAGAGCACGTGGCCGCCAAATCAATATCATCGCAGGAGGAAGAACACTGGCCGGAAACTCTAACCGGTCAAGGAAGGAAGATTACAGCAGAACTCGAGGACTGGACGTCCTAGAAACAGAGCAGGTGACAGGACTTCAGGGAAACCGGTCGGTACCAATAATGTTTACTGATGAGGATACCCGAGGAGTAAATTTCCCTCATGACGATGCATTGATAATCAAGGCAGTAATCAGCGGGGCGGAGGTAGACAGAATCCTAGTGGACCCCGGAAGCGCAGTCGACATAATTTCCAGAGAAGCACTGGTCGGCCTAGGGGTAGAGTATGCAACCCTGACCAATGATAGCACTCCCCTATACGGTTTCGGAGGATCAGCCGTCATCCCCCTGGGAAGGATACAGTTGGCCATGACTGTTGGGACATATCCCCGGACCCGGACAATCATGACAGACTTCACTGTGGTAGACTGCATGAGCAGTTATCAGGCCATCGTCGGGCGACCTTTCATGATGAAAACAAAGGCCGCGATGTCCTGCTTCCACCTAAAACTGAAATTCCCCACCCGGGAGGGGATCGGAATCGTATGCGGAAGCCAGAAAACAGCTCGCAGCTGCTTCGCAACTCTCTCACGAGAGACTCTCTGCATCAAAGAAGATACCCGAAAACGACAAAGAAGCCTGGGTGAAGAAGAAGAAAACAGAAGCCCTGGGCCCCGGCCAAACAAGAATGCCCGACTCGCTGCAGCCGAGGAGACAGAAGAAATAGAACTTTACGGGCCAGGAAAAGGTATAAAGATAGGGGGAGGCCTGAGCAAATCTCTACGACAAGATCTGCTAGAATGCCTGAAAGGATACCCGGACATCTTTGCCTGGGGATACAATGACATGCCTGGGATCGATCCAAGATTCATCAATCACCGCCTAGCAGTAGATCCATCTCGCAAACCGGTCAGGCAAAAGAGAAGGAACTTCAATCAAGAAAGGAGTAAAGCAATAGCGGCCGAGGTCGAGAAGTTACTAAAGGCAGGTCTCATCAGGGAGGCAAGGTACCCGGATTGGGTATCAAACGTAGTGTTGGTCAGAAAAAACAATGGCAAGTGGCGAATGTGTGTCGATTTCACCGACCTAAACAAGGCGTGTCCAAAGGACAGCTTTCCTTTGCCGAACATAGACCAGCTAGTAGACACCACAGCCTGTCAAGGATTACTGAGCTTCATGGATGCTTTCTCCGGATACAACCAGGTCAAAATGTGCCCTGCAGACGAAGAGAAGACAACTTTATTACCGATCAAGGACTTTACTGCTACAAAGTAATGCCCTTCGGGCTAAAAAATGCTGGGGCGACCTTCCAAAGATTGGTAAACAAGGTTTTCAAACCGCTCATCGGCATTACCATGCTAGTTTATGTCGATGACATGATAACAATGTCGAAAGAACCAAGCAACCACATGGACGACCTAAAAAGAACCTTCGAGCTTTTAAGAAGACACAACCTAAAACTCAATCCAGAAAAATGTACCTTCGGGGTAGCCTCAGGAAAAATTTTAGGCTACATGGTAAGTGCCCGAGGTATCGAAGCAAACCCACAGAAAATCCAGGCAATACTGGCCCTAAAGTCTCCCAAGACAGTGAAAGAAGTACAAAGTCTGACTGGTAGAGTGGCTGCGCTCAATCGGTTCGTATCACGAGCAACTGACAAATGCCACCCTTTCTTCAAAGTGATCCAAAAAGCAAAAAAGGATATCGACTGGACATCAGAGTGCGAAGAAGCCTTCCAGCAGTTAAAGCAGCATCTGGTGCATCCCCCTCTCCTGGCAAAACCGCTCCCGGGGAAACAATTATACTTATACCTAGCCGTTTCGGATCGGGCAGTAAGTTCAGTACTAATACAAGAGACCGACAAAGTCCAGAAACCTGTCTACTATATCAGCAAAGCCCTCCTAGACGCTGAAACCCGATATCCGGTACACGAACTGGTCGCCCTTTCATTAATTACAGCAGCTCGGAAATTGCGGCCTTACTTCCAGGCCCATCCTATCAAGGTATACACCGATCACCCCCTAAAACAAATTCTGCAGCGGCCGGAAGTTTCCGGCAGACTAGTAAAGTGGTCGGTAGAGCTAAGTGAACACGACATCACCTACCTCCCGAGAGCAGCGGTGAAAGGACAAGCCTTGGCGGATTTTGTCGCCGAGTATACCGACCCCCAGACCCTGGCCATAGAAGAGGACAAATGGGAAATGTCTGTAGACGGTTCGGCCAGCACACAAGGCAATGGCGCGGGGATCATCCTAAAAAGCAACAAAGGAGAAGAAATCCTACTCGCCCTAAAATTCGCTTTCATAGCAACCAACAATGAAGCAGAATATGAAGCAATACTGGGCGGTCTGAGACTATGCACGGTACTGGGGATCCAAAATGTGGTAGTAAGGAGTGACTCACAGTTAGCCATTCAGCAACTAAAGGGAGCATTTCAAGCGAAAGAGCCTAGCATGATGGCCTATCTGACCGAGGTACAAAAGTTAACAGGGAAGATGGGGGATGTACGCTTCGAACAAATCTCCCGAGAAGACAATTGTGAGGCAGACACACTGGCACGGCTCGCCTCTTCAACAAAAGCCGAACACCCCAGAATAATCCCTTTGATTTACATCCGGGAAAGGAGCGTGGGGGAATCTAGAGTAGAAGTTCTAGATAAAGAAAGCAAAGCATCATGGATGCAACCCATCAGAGAATATCTGGACACAGGAGAAACACCAGGAGATAAAACAGAGGCCAGGAAGTTAAAATACAAAAGCACCAGATTTTCCCTAATCAACGGGGTACTTTACCGAAGAGGTTACTCAGTCCCCCTCCTGAGATGTCTGGCAGAAGAAGAGGCAAATTATGTGCTCAGGGAGATACATACGGGCATCTGCGGGAGCCACGCCGGAGGTCGCTCAATTGCTTTCAAAGCCCTAAGACAAGGCTTCTACTGGCCGACCATGCACCAGGACGGCATAGAAGTAGCCCGAAAGTGCGAAGGATGTCAGAAAAACGCAAATCTCCACCACCAACCATCCGAACAGTTAACTACGCTGCTCAGTCCCTGGCCGTTCGCCCAGTGGGGACTAGACATCATTGGGCCAATGCCACAGGGGAAAGGGCAGGCAAAATACGCCATCGTGGCCATAGACTATTTCACCAAATGGGTGGAGGCCGAGCCATTATCCACCATAACGGAGAAAAAAGCCACTGAATTCCTGAAGAAAAATATCGTCTGCCGATTCGGGATTCCCCGAGCCATCATCACTGACAACGGGAAGCAGTTTGACAGCAAAGGTTTCAGAAAACTCTGCGAGGACCTCCAAATTGCCCTAAGGTTCGCCACGCCAGCCCATCCCAAATCAAACGGACAAGTCGAAGCGACAAACAAAACCATCAAGGCTAACCTGAAAGCTCGGCTTGGATCCAGCAAAGGCCTATGGGTCGAGGAACTACCAGAAGTACTATGGGCACACCGACAACCTATAAGGATTCCACGGGAGAAACCCCGTTCTCCTTAGCATACGGATGTGAAGCTGTCATCCCGGCAGAGATCGGGGTGACCTCCCACAGGGTTCAGCACTACGAGAGTAAACAGAATGAAGGACTTATCAGAAACCACCTCGACCTGATAGAAGAGAAGAGAGAAAGATCGGCCATAAAAACAGCAATCTACCAGCAAAGGATGGCCCGCTTCTACAATAAAAGGATTCGGACACGCACCTTCATCCCGGGCGACCTGGTGCTAAGAAAAGTCACCCTAAATACTCGAAAGCCAGAGGAAGGCTCCCTGGGCGCCAAATGGGAAGGGCCCTACAAGGTGGTAAAAGTGGTGAAGCCCGGAGTGTACATCCTAGAACGGCTGGACGGCACAAGATTAAAAAAGCCATGGAACGCCGAGATGTTGAGAAAATACTTCCAGTAAACTTTCCCTTCCTCCTATCTGCTTACGGCAAACAAATAAGGGACAGGAATTCAAATACAGAGCCTCTCTCAAAATGACCCACAGAGAGTTGTAAGAAGGGCAGTATGTCCCCAAGTATCAATAAAAACTTTTTTTTATTATTTATCCGCTCTTCTAAAAAATAAAAGTTTGCAAAAAACCCCGGGGACATACTCAATGCAACAATCCGAACATAAAGAGAAATATGCCCTCTGATGTTCCAAACAGCTCGGGACTGGATCTTATTCAACCGAGGTCATCAGCTCGGGGTCGGGTACATCCCACCGAGTCAGCCCTTCGGACTGGGGACGTAACATTCCCCCAGGTCCAAGTGCCTTTTTCAGCTCGGGGTCGGGTACATCCCACCGAGTCAGCCCTTCGGACTGGGGACGTAACATTCCCCCAGGTCCAAGTGCCCTTTTCAGCTCGGGGTCGGGTACATCCCACCGAGTCAGCCCTTCGGACTGGGGACGTAACATTCCCCCAGGTCCAAGTGCCTTTTTCAGCTCGGGGTCGGGTACATCCCACCGAGTCAGCCCTTCGGACTGGGGACGTAACATTCCCCCAGGTCCAAGTGCCTTTTTCAGCTCGGGGTCGGGTACATCCCACCGAGTCAGCCCTTCGGACTGGGGACGTAACATTCCCCCTGGTCCAAGTGCCCTTTTCAGCTCGGGGTCCGGCTACGTCCCACCAAGTCAGCCCTTCGGACTGGGGACGTAACATTCCCCCAGGACCAAGCATCTCTCTTGGCTCGAGGTCCTCAGGGGCATGCTAGGTACATAGGATCCGTGAGAAGCATAGCACAGGGAGGGATGATACCCCTGTGGCGATTGCCTACTCCAGTGTTACCGAACATAAGGAGGAATATGCCCTTAATGTGTCGAGCACTCTTCGATCCTCATGTACCCGATGTAATGGATCCGTGGGAAAGCATAGCACGGGGGATAATGATACCCCCGTGACGATTGCTAGCTCCAGTGATCCGGACCTAAGGAGGAATGTGCCCTTAGTATCCCAGACACTCTTTGATCCATTCATCATCCGGATCCGCGAGAGACACAGCACGGGGATGCGTTGTGCCCCTGTAGCGTGTGCCTACTCCAGCGTGGTAAGGAGGAGCCCTCATACAATACACAGGCTCCCCAGTGAACCGACGTGTAGAGGATGTGCCCTTACCATTCAAACGCTCTTCTGATCCGAATCCTGGTTCGCCGGGACGCTGAATTGAAAGATTCAGAATTGTGTTTTGGAGACCTCAGGCAGGACGCTGTTTTGAGGCATCCATGTTGTTGTTTATGCTTGCAAAAACGTTTTTTGTTTTGGGATAGGTGCTAAGTCACCCCCACCTTTTGATTTCATTTTCCAGAATCTTGTTTTTGTTTTTCGCCGGTCTGGCAGAGGGACGCCCATGCCAGATTCGGTAGGGCTATAAAGGTTGATTCATTTCCCTTCGGAATAAGTACCAGGGATTAATCGGCTCGGGGCTGGATTACGTTCCGCCGAGGTTACTTATTAGTCGGCTCGGGGCTGGATTTCGTTCCGCCGAGGCCACTTGGTTATTCAGCTCGGGGTCGGGTTACGTCCCACCGAGTCAGTCTTCTTTGGACTGGGGATGTAACATTCCCCCAGAGCCAAGTCTCTCACTCAGCTCGGGGTCGGGCTACGTCCCACCGAGTCAGTTTCTTTGGACTGGGGAGGTAACATTCCCCCAGAGCCAAGTGTCTCACTAGCTCGGGGTCGGGCTACGTCCCACCGAGTCAGTTTCTTTGGACTGGGGAGGTAACATTCCCCCAGAGCCAAGTGTCTCACTCAACTCGGGGTCGGGCTACGTCCCACCGAGCAGTTCTTTAGACTAGGAGGTAACATTCCCCCAGAGCCAAGTGTTCTCACTCGGCGGGGTCAGGTTATGCCCCTCCGGCTCATGATTAAACCTCGAAGGGTCTCAAAGTGTTCGGATAACAGGAAGCAAAAGAAAAAGAGAAAGAGATAAGAAAGACACATAAATATATATATATATATATATGTCAAAATACAGTTTGAATTGTTATTACAAAAAAGTTGAAGTGTACACAGGCCCCGGTCGGGTTACCCTTTCTCATTCAGCCCGCACAGGGGCAGGAATTCTTCCTCAGCTAGCTCAGACAGCGGGAGGATCGGCTCGACCTCAGGAAGAGGAACTGCGGCTTCAACCTCGACAGCATGAGAGACCTCTGCGTCAAGGTTGGGAGGAGGGATCTCAATGCAGTCCTCACCAGGAGCAGGAACATCAGGTCGTCCTTCTTGGGAAGCCCCAGAAGCCAGAACGACCGAAATCGGGTCGGGATCCATCACCTCCTCGGTAGGGGGAGGGAGCCACTTCCGGAACTCCTCCTCGGAAATATCCCCCTTACAAAAGCTGATGGCCGCATATAGGATCCATATTCAGACTTGGCAGCACCAGCAGGATCGATCAGTTCAGCACAGTCACCAACCCCCTCAAGGCGGATGGCCTCCTTCTTGGTCTCAAGATCGGCCTCTCTCTCCTCCAGCTCGGCCTCTTCCTCTCAAGATCATCCCGAGCCCGTTCCATTTGCTCATCTTTGGCCTTCAATTTGTTTTCAACATTTGACACACCTTCGCTTTCAAAACACCTATCTCAGATTGGGCAGCCTTCAAATCCTCCCTAGCGAGTCGGCAGTCGGCAAGTTTTCGCTCCAACGCGGCAGCAGCCTTAAGAGCTTTGTTTGTTTTGAAGTTCTCAATTGCAGTCGATTCGAGGTTCTTTATCACCTCCTCCCGATCGGCCAGTTTAGCTTCCACTTCTGAAATGCGATTCTGAAGTCTCTGGGCCTGACCACCCTCGGACAATAGACTCAGAAGGAGGTCCTTATTCTTCGCCATGAGGTAAGTAGCCTGCATGAAAACAAAGAAAGTCAAGATATGAGACGAAGAAGACCGAGAACCGAAATCAGAAAAAAGAAGAATAAAACTACCTTCGCCATTTGAGAGCTCATCTCGGTCACCACAGCTTCAGGAGAGATATCCTCATATCTCGAAACATCCCATGGGGGAATCACCTCGGCCAATTCATTAAAAGCCGGCACTAAATGGGAAGTAGCCTCCCGGATGCCTTCTCCCAAGTCATCCACCCCGAGGATCACGGAACCTTTCCGCTTCTTAGTAGAACCCTCGGAAGATTTTTTCCCCCGACGGACATCTTTCTTCTTGCCCGGGACAGGCTCCTCCTCCCCCCCCCCAACTCAGCCTCCTCGGCCCCAAATTGACGCCTCTTTTCCTCAAAAGCTCGCGGCGGACTGATGAGACGAGCAGACCCCGATGACTGCACACCAGGAGAAGATAGACCCCGAGCAGCCGGCTGAACTTCCCCCTGAGATACCCTCCCAGCCTCGACAGGTTCAGGCTGTGCCCGGGAAGTTCCGTTTCCACATGACCGGCCTTCTTCATAGTACCAGCCAACTTCTCAAGAAACTTCGGCCTCTTTGACATGCCTACAAAAAAGGGGGGAGAAGGAAATCAGGACCCGAGCATATAACAAAGACATCAAACATTATAAAGCAACAGAGAAGTCAAACTAAAACAGTCAGCAAACATCTACCTATCCGACCCGAGGCCTCCGAAGGGACAGTCCGAGTAAGGCCCGACTCAACAAAGGTCGCATCATTAACCAACTTCCTCCAGTGGGCAGCATACCCCGAGCCCAATACCCGCCTCCGGACCTGACGAGAGAACCTTGGGAGCATCCCGCCAACAAGCTGGGGGGATTCAGAGAAGTTAGAAACCTAAGAAACTAAGAACGAGAATAAGAAAAAAAAGGGGTATTAAACTCCTAACCTCCCGCCCTGAAGATGTCCGGAACCGAGACGTCCTCCTCAAACGATCTCAGGACCCGACCCCAATCCCCAGTAGCCCAAAACCAAAGATCCTTGAAATTCTTATTAGAGTCGGGGAGTTTCTGGACAACGTTGGACGAACTCTCATAAGCAGAGAGGTAATACCAACCGTAGTGGGTCTGGGTTAGACTTCAAACGATATAACTCTTCACCTCTTCCAAAGAAGGTACACCTAAACCTGCCCGGTGCCAAACCACATATATGCCGGCCAGAATCCTCCAACTATTTAAATTCAATTGACAGGGGGGAATCTCCATCTCGTCCAGCATCCAAGCAAAATAACGTTGCATCGGTAGCCGTAGCCCACACTCGAAAAAGGCAGGAAGAAGTGCCACCGAGCCCTCGTCAGGTTGACTAGCGCAATCCATCGGGCCGGGAACTTCAAGAGCGATATCTATCGGAATATCATATCTCTGTCGAAGTAGTGCAAGGTCATTTTCAGTTATTTTGGAAGGACGGTTCATATCCAGAGCAGACGAGCCAAGATCACCGGGCTCTGGATCCTTCCGAGGAACCCTTTGATGGTAGGAATCTTGTTCGATCTCAGAAGGAGTAGGGGTAGTATCAAGGTCTTCTACACTAGGTGCCCCCGAGCCCGAGGAGAGCTCCTCAGCAGGGGGAGTTGAGGTTTTAGCAGGCTTTTCAGGGGAGGAACTGCTGCCAGACATCCCTGACATCCGGAAAACAAAAGAGGAAGGGGAAGTCAGTTTTAACTAAGAAACTACTCAGGTTTCTAAGAACATGTGGGTTCTAAAGAGCGCCCTAAAGCAAAATCCAACAAAGCCTTAAGTCGTTCCCTAGCAACATTCAGCAAAGAGAGCATGATTCACAACACAAAAAGAGAAGAGATCGTTCAGAAGACTTACTTTTTTTTCTCAGAAAATCTGGAGGTTATGCAGTACGGTTTGCCCGTTCCTTATGTTCGCAGCAGAGAAAAAAGCCCGCGGTTGAACTCCGAGAACACTGAATTGAGCGATTAACAGGAGACGTTTTCAGGAAAGCAAGGAGAAATTGCCAAAAAAGATGGAACAGTGAAAGCCTCGCCTTCTTATGGTCATAACCAGGACGCTCGTGATCGTTGGATCTAAGGGAGGAACCCGGATGAACGCCAGGTGTCGACTGCAAAAGAGGTCTCCCAAGTTTAAACAGACGGCTGAGATCAGCCCACTGTGAAGACGCCTCTACACGGTCGATTCATTCCCTTCTTGGCGGGAACCCGACGGATGTTTGACAAGTGTCGAAATTAGAAGAAACCCTAAAGATGATTTGATAGGCATTTAAACGGACGTGACTGTTGCGTGTCTCAAGACAAAGCGCTTGAAAAGAGGCGACAAAACATTTCTCAACACTGGACCGACAACAGAGCAAATCAGCACACCATCTTTATATAGTTCCCGGCACCAACTTGCACACTTGTTGGAACCGAGAACTAGGGGACAGATGTTGTTGATGGTGTTTTCAGGCACTATGATATTTAAGGCAGCACGACGAGGACAGAAGGGTAATTCCCTGACTGGTTGAGATCATCAAAGCCGACCCGGCCACTATACAGTAAGAGACCGAACACTTGATGATAGGTGACCGACCACTTGAGATCGGATACCGGGCACTATCAGGTCGACAGAATCATTCTCGGCATAAAATATTGCCATGACCGACCTCATGAAAAACCGACCATATGGCGAGACAGGCTCAAGATGACGACACCCTATTCTTGCGGATAAGATAAAACGAATCATCCTACTCTCACAAGGAAATGAAGTCAGAATCCGAAAAGGAATAAGAAAAGAGAAGACAATATCAGACTAGGAATCCTTGCAAGAAGAGAAGACTGAGTTCAACTAGGATTTCTTATGCAAATAGGAGTCTGATTTCTTTACTATTATAAATAGGAGGGCAGAGTATGTGTAAAAGGCATCAAAAAATTAGTGATCTGAATCTTCAAGCTCTGACTTGTAGAGACCCAAGAAGAGTGTTTAAGTAATAAAAGTACCATCTTTTTTGTGTCCGTGGACGTAGGTCGGATCCAAATCCACCGAACCACGTTAAATCTTCTTGTTGATTGGTGTGTTTATCTGTCTTTTGCTAAATTTGCCTTTGGTCCCCCATAACCAAACAAATTCACTATTGAGGGAGGATTTCTTCGGGAGTGATATTCCAATATTACCCTGAGACCAAAATCCGCCGTTAATAAATACTTTTCAGTAAGACTCATAATATCAATATTTACTCAAACGATTATATGAAAAGATAAACATGTCATGTATGAATAAGGAATTGCGATGGAATATTAGGACATTTAATTTTCCTACAGATTTAACGGAATTCAATCCAGAGTTACGTAAGTCGAATAATTATAATTTTGCTTTCAATGGTTCTAAACAAAAATTCACTGCACAAGGGCTGATTTCAAAAATTTTCCCTAACTAATTGGTAAATTATTTTGAGCTGAAATTTTGATAGAAATCCTCTTATTTCATAGTTTACGAGGCTTTTTACTGATCAACAAACAGAGGTCTACAAATCAAGTTATAAACAAATCTATACATATTGTTTAGAATATCATTAGTTTTGGCTTAAGGTTACTATTAGGATTTCAATTACCACTTAAACATAATCAACACTAAACTTTATCAATATGTAATTGGGGACATAATACAATTAATAGGTAAAGTCTTTTAAGGAAAAATTCACAAATTAAAGCTAACCCTGACACTTAACTGCGAACTGTCCAGATTTGCTTTCAAAAACATGGTGGCAACTTTCGAATTTTACTAGAAATTCATACTTACATGGAAAAATCTGATTTTGACTATGTTATTTCTTATTATGTCTATTTTCTACAGAACTTTACGATTTGCTAATCATAGGTCTATAATTTATTTTATAACTAAAATACTACACCCAGTGCAGACTTGTCTTCTATTCGAGTTTGGGGTAACTTTTAAATCCTATATTTTCTAATAGCAATTCCAACACTCCAAAACCATTCACTATCATTCTATCATCAATCCATCACACAAATACACAACCCTGACATGAAAGAAAATTCTAAAACTTAAATAATTTTAATAATCTTACCTAATCTATATACATAAAAGTTAAAACATTTTTAAGCATCATCATCGTGTCACGTGGCGACTTTATATTAAAGTTATAAAATTAAATTAATAAATTTATTAAATAAAAATACATATTATAATTTTATAAGAATTCTATTATAATAAGAAAACATAATATAATATCCTATAAAATTAAAATTAAAAAAATACTATTAAATTATCTATAATTAACCTAATATGTAGAATTAATTTTTTATTAATAAATTATAAAATTAAAATATCTCTTACAAATTTCATATTTAAATCCTCTTGTGTATAACACTTATATACTAAATCTGAAAATACATTTAGTGTCCAAGGGCATACATGATAGTTTATAATATGCAACTTTAAAATCAATATTTTAATAAATGAATAACCGCATTGATTATTACTTAAAATATAATCATGTTTAAAAATATTTTTTATTACTAAATAATAAAATTAATAACATAAGAAACTTATTATAATATAAAAACATAATCGACTATTAAAGTAAGAAACTTATTAATTGAATTAATTAAGTAATTGTTCTTTTAATTTATTATTATTAAATTATAAAATTAAATAAAGAAACCTATTATAATAAGAATATGTATTATAATATTTCATTAAAATGAAAAAAATGTGTGGCGCCTAACCTTTACAATTAATATTTTTATTATTAAATTATAAAATTAAAATAATAAATTATTAAAATAAAAAAATAAAAAAATCTATTACAATATAAAAATATAATCTCCTATTAAAAATTAGAGACCTAAATAGTAGTCGCCCACAAAACCTAGCCATTTTTTTGGATTTCGGGTCTATTGTTATTTGTTATTTTATTTTGAATTATTTGTATAAGTTTTTTTTTTTTTTTATTTCATGAATTTTTTAGTATTCATTTAGCTTCAAGATGCAGAGTCTGACTATTAGCTCTTGAACAATAAATTAGAAATATTATTTGAAAATTGACAGACAAACGAATGAGATATAAATATTACGTGTGAGTAAATCAATTGTCTCATTTAAATTATAAAACCGATAAGATCCAGAGTATTTACAATAACAATATCTAAAATATATGATCAATCCGTACAAAGTGTTGGATCTATGCCAGTTACTCTAAGAGCTCTCCAAAACTAAAGAGCTAGCTCACTTGGTCAAGATACTCATATTCCATATAGTAAGAGCAGTTCTCACGACCTTTGAACTTTATTCTCTCAAGGGTGTGGCTTGATGGTGTAGGTTCCAAGATCTCACCTTGAGATCCTGGGTTCGAATCCAGGGGTGCATTTCTTATAAGAACCTGAGACAGCTGGGGGTTTTGTCTGCTCAGCTTAAGCCGAGAATGAGTGGTTTGGTGGTGGGGTTTCCAACGATTTAAAAAAAAAATGTTCAGATTCTTTTTTATTTTTTATAATGATATATATATATATATATATATCAATTTACTAATACTTTTAAGTTGATTTGAAAGTAGAGACATGAGTGTGTGTGTGTGTGTATACTAATACTTTTAAGTTGATTTGAAAGTAGAGACATGAGTTTCGATGCCCCTTTTGAGCTTATATCTCTGTGCCTAAAAACCCAACTTTTGGTCACATGTTTAAAAGCTAAATTTTTAGCCAGAGGTCAAAAAGTCCAACTTTCTTTTTTAATCAAAGTTTACCTAAATTTTGTAGTAAATTTTTATTTCCATAAACCAAATTCACACCAATTTTATCAATTTGGATCAAATAAGCATGCAAAACCCAACCTAAGAAATCCGCAATACATCCAAATTCATTTTGAATCAGGTCCGTCGTTTCAATCAGTTTGGCAATTGTGGGAGACCAAATAGTTTTCAATTTTTTTTTATTATAATAAAACCAATGTTTGTTGGATCGGTTGGATTAATATTTAATCTATATTTCATTGTACTTGAGTGTAGGGTGGGTAAAAAAATAAAAATGAATTGAGCTAATAAAACTTAACCGCAACGAATTAATTAAATTTTTAACAAAAAAACGGACCAAAACCAAACTTGCCACATAATTAGAGTCTATTGAATTTTTTAATGTTAAGTTATGTTATGTTGTTATTTGCAGCAAAGTTTAATCTGAGCTTGGTCTCTTTCAAAACTTTTTTTTTTTTTTTTTTTTTTGAAATCGTTGGAAACCCCGCACCCAAACCACCCATTATGGGCCGCTGCGCAGGTAAAACCCCCGGCTGCCCCAGGCTCTTACAAGAAGTTGCACCCCCTGGATTCGAAACTGTTAAATTCAAGCACCTAAAGGTGACTTGAGAATAAATAAATAAAATATGTGGGGTGGGTCCCACGTGTTTAAAAATAAAATAATTAATAATTAGAATTCACTATTTACACAATGAATCTCATGTCTATAAATAGAGACTTCATTTCATTATTTTTTTCATCTCATTCTCAACTAAATCATATGTATTCTAAAAGAGAAAATATATTATCTTCTTAAGAGTTTGTGGAGAGTTGTAATTCTTCTATTTTAAGAGAATAGAGATTGTAAAATTCTTTTCACTATATAGTGAAATCCTTATACTTTTGTTCGTCGATGTTTCTCTCACATTGAGGGTTTTACCACATTAAATTCGTGTCTCGTTGCTTTATTTTATTGTTAAGATTTATGGTAGGCTAAGCCTCCTAATTATTATTGTACTGTTATATGGTAGGCAAAGCGTCATGAACTAACAATTATTTTCAATTTCACTTTACTTGCGTGTCAGCTTCAGCTCATGATCCCCTAACAGTGGTATCAGCACTTCAGGTTCTGGGTTACTGTTCACGAAGACTGTTCACATATACGGTATTGTACTATTCACATATACAGTACTATTCACATATACGATATTTTATATGGTACTATTCATGGTGAAATAGTAAAATCCGATTCAAGTGAGACGCTGATCGTCATCAGAAACATGGCAGGAAAGTTCGAAATTGAGAAGTTCAAAGGGAGTAACTTTTCCCTATGAAAACTTAAAATAAAAGCAATCTTGAGAAAAGACAATTGCTTGGCGGCAATTGGAGAGAGACTAGATAGAATGACTGATGAAAAATGGAAGGATATGGATGACAACACTATAGGCAACTTGCATCTAGCCTTAGCAGATTCTGTGTTATCCAGTGTTGCAGAGAATAGAACTGTAAAAGAGATTTGGGATGCACTTACCAAATTGTACGAGGTCAAGTCACTACACAACAAGATCTTCTTGAAGAGGAGACTTTACACTCTTCTAATGAGTGAGTCCACATCCATGACAGATCACATCAACAACTTGAATACATTATTTTCCCAACTCACTGTGTTGGATTATAGTATATCAACAAATGAACGTGCAGAGATTATACTTCAAAGTCTGCCTGATTCGTATGATCAACTTATCATCAAATTGACAAGTAATGTTGTCACTGGTGATCTAGTCTTTGACGAAGTTGCATCTGCGGCTCTGGAAGAAGAGTCTAGGCGCAAAAATAAGGAAGATATACCATCCAGTTCGCAACAAGTAGAAGCATCGGCGATGATAAGAGGGAGATCAACAGAACGTGGCTCGAGTGAGAGTCAAAACCATGGCAGATCGAAATCAAAAAGTAAGAAGAATGTTAAATGTTTCAACTGTGGCAAGAAAGGGCACGTCAAGAAAGATTGTTGGGATCTGAATAATGGTGGAGAAAAAACTAATGTTGCAACAAAATCTCAGGGATGTGTTGCAAGTACTTCTGAAGAAGGTGGCACACTTTATCGTGAAGTAGAAATAGTGTCCAATGATAGCAGAAAATAACTAAGTGATGCTTGGTTGGTCGATTATGTAGTAACATGGCACATGACCTATAGGAGAGAATGGTTATGTCATTATGAACCTATCTCTGGAGGATCGGTTTTTCTAGGCAATGATCATGCCTTTTAAAATTATTGGGATCGGAGCCATCAAAATAAAGATGTACGATAGTACTATTCACACTGTACAAGATATTCGACATGTTATGGGAATGAAGAAAAATCTTCAGTCTGTTGGACAGCTATATGACCTCGGATACAAGACCGTTGGAGTTGGTGCTTGGAGTGTCAATCTGAATTGTATATTTTATTATTTATTAATAAAGTAACTATATTTTCATTTCATACCTTATTAATGGCATTGTCATTATGCGTATTAGATTGATATATAGATATGCTAAGAATGACATCGACCTTAGAATAGTCATTTAGTAATACTGGACACTAGGTGGTCCGACATTGGGATAATATTACTATTATGAATTATTCTTAAAGTAAATATTCCTTGTCGTTGGTTTTGGAATACGGTCGAATTCCTATAACCTATAAGACTAGCACATGTCGTATATTGGAGTTGGAGTTCCAATGGATTAACCCAATATACCATAAGTTTTGGAAACTCGTATAGACATATGGGTATTCGTTGAAGTGAATATTGAATGACTCATAGGTGATTCCTAATAGTTGGAAATACATAACACCGTCAATAGGAATCTCCTCAAGTCGAGTAGCATATGTAATCCTTTGACTATAGGATAACATTGATTTTGTGTGAGATCCTCCACACTTTGATGTCATGTATGTCAGAAACCTTTCATGGTATGGCCTCTAGATATTCGTTGGGTGTGGACCGATGCACTCATTAACCAAGGACGTAAGATATGATTTGTCGGCCCGTATGGAATGGGGGAACCGCGAGAAGCCTGAAACCAGAGTTAATCAAAGAAGAGGAGAGATAGCAGCTGGAAAAAGGGTCGCCGATGTGAGTGATGACGATGAACCGATGAGGAAGGGTCCCTACGGGATGAGGTCCGTAGTGGTAGAAAAAGATTTACAAACGGAGGATACGTGGGAAGAAGAAGATGGGAGACAATCACCATATTCTTCCTATGATAGCCCCCGCGACACCAGAAGGGGGAATATGAAGCATGGTGAAACTGGACGGGAAGTCTCAAGAGATGAGGAACGCCGCACCCGTGGTGACAGACGCGAAGGAGGCCGCGGGAGGCGGCATAGTGACACAGATGGCAGTATAAAGTCTTGGTTAAGAAAAGAAATGGCCAAGTGGGGAGTAAACCCCAAAATTGATACAGCAGATGCTCGGGACGGTGAGGTTGAATCTCACTTCACAGAAGAAATAAGGTCGGCAAAATTCCCAAGACATTTCAACATGACATCCCTGACGCCCTACAAAGGCCATTCAGATCCAAAGTCCCATATCGAAAGTTTCGTCCTATTAATGGAGGTCCAAGGGGTAGTAGTGGATGCCATTTGCAAAGTATTCCCCCTAACCTTGGGCGGGTCTGCCATTCTGTGGTTCAGAAGTCTTGCCCCGGGAAGCATCAGTAGCTTCGCTCAACTCAGAAGGTCATTTGTTCGACACTTCAAAGGGGCCTGCGTCCCCAAGATAATGGTAGGAGAATTGAGACTGATGAAGCATGGGGATGATGAGCCCCGGAGGAATTTTATTAAAAGATACCACAATTTGGTGCTCGAGGTCGGAGCGTACGAGTCATCAGAAGCACTAGAAAGTCTCAAGGGAGGTTTGAAGGTCGGGAAGTTGTGGACTCACCTGAGGATTCAAGACGTATCGGATTATGCCACTGCCCTGGAGTTGGCCAGGAAGTGTATCTTAATAGAGGAGGAGAAAAAGATTGCCCGGGGAGTAGACACCCGAAAGGCTAAGATACTCAGGTCAGACAATCAGTGGGATTCGATTAGAAATTTGAGGAGACCAATCCCGGAGCAGAAGAAACTCAGACCGACACCTCCGAGTAGTCATGTTCAAAAGATAAAGTCATCTGTCCAAGTCAACCGTGTCGCGGGGAGAACAGTATACACCCCCCTGAACAAACCTATGGCTCAGATAGTTCGAAAATCCAGGATAAAGGTCTGTTGGCCGAGCCTAATTGAAAGGTTCCCGATTGAGGAGGGAAATAGTAGGGCATACTGTATCTACCATAACGTAAGGGGACATGCCACGAATGGGTGCAGAGACCTGCGGGAGCAGGTGGAAGACTTGGTGAAAAAAAGCTATCTCAGTGTGTACATAGACCATTCGGTTTTTGAGGTCGACCAAGTTGATAGCGGAAGTCATCCGGTCGGATGCGTGGAATACTGAGATGCAGAGAGGATGTATTAAGAAGAGCCTTGCTTGTAGTGACCCTTGTAGAGTTGCAAGAAAGGCAACGGATCCCAAAAAGGTGAGTAAGACCTTTTCTGTCTTAGGTTGACATTTGATTATGCTTTTTTGTTATGGCTCACACAATGGTTTTGATATTGTTTTACGGCTCGGGCCTCTCTTGTACCGCCGAGACCGATGTTTCTTTCCGGGTCGGGTGTGCTCTTGTACCGCCGAGACCGATGACTTTTTCCGGCTCGGGTCTGCTCTTGTACCGCCGAGACCGATGTTTTTCCGGCTCGGGTCTGCTCTTGTACCGCCGAGACCGATGTCTCTTTCCGGCTCGGGTCTGCTCTTGTACCGCCGATACCGATGTTTCTTTCCAGCTCGGGTCTGCTCTTGTACCGCCGAGACCGATATTTCTTTCCGGCTCGGGTCTGCTCTTGTACCGCCGAGACCGATGTTTCTTTCCGGCTCGGGTCTGCTCTTGTACCGCCGAGACCGATGTCTCTTTCCGGCTCGGTTACAAGTCGAGATCGACGTCTCTTTCCGGCTCGGGTCTGCTCTTGTACCGCCGAGACCGATGTCTCTTTCCGGCTGGGGTCTGCTCTTGTACCGCCGAGACCGATGTTTATTCGGCTCAGGGATGGACTTCGTTCCGCCGACGCCACTTGTTTATTCGGCTCAGGGCTGGACTTCGTTCCGCGAGGCCACTTGTTTATTCGGCTCAGGGCTGGACTTTGTTCCGCCGATGCCACTTGTTTATTCGGCTCAGGGCTGGACTTCGTTCCGCCGAGGCCACTTGTTTATTCGGCTCGGGGCTGGATTTCGTTCCGCCGAGGCCGCTTGGTTATTCGACTCGGGGCTGGATTTTGTTCCACCGAGGCCTTATGGTTTATTCCGCTCGGGGTCGGGTTACGTCCCACCGAGTCGGCTTCTTTGGACTGGGGATGTAACATTCCCCCAGAGCCAAGTCTTTCTTTCAGCTCGGGGTCGGGTTACATCCCACCGAGTCGGCTTCTTTGGACTGAGGATGTAACATTCCCCAGAGCCAGGTCTTTCTTTCAGCTCGGGGTCGGGTTACGTCTCACCGAGTCGGCTTCTTTGGACTGGGGATGTAACATTCCCCCAGAGCCAAGTCTTTCTTTTAGCTAGGGGTCGGGTTACGTCCCACATAATCTGCTTCTTTGGACTGGGGATGTAATATTCCCCCAGAGCCAAGTCTTTCTCAGCTCGGGGTCGGGTTACGTCCCACCGAGTCGGCTTCTTTGGACTGGGGATGCAACATTCCCCCAGAGCCAAGTCTTTCTTTTAGCTCGGGGTCGGGTTACGTCCCACCGAATCGGCTTCTTTGGACTGGGGATGTAATATTCCCCCAGAGCCAAGTCTTTCTCAGCTCGGGGTCGGGTTACGTCCCACCAAGTCGGCTTCTTTGGACTGGGGATCTAACATTCCCCCAGAGTCAAGTCTTTCTTTCAGTTCGGGGTCGGGTTACGTCCCACCGAGTCGGCTTCTTTGGACTGGGGATGTAACATTCCCCCAGAGCCAAGTCTTTCTTTTAGCTCGGGGTAGGGTTACGTCCCACCGAGTCGGCTTCTTTGGACTGGGGATGTAACATTCCCCAGAGCCAAGTCTTTCTTTTAGCTCGGGGTCGGGTTACGTCCCACCGAGTCAGTTTATTTGGACTGGGGATGTGACATTTCCCCAGAGCCAAGTCTTTCTTTTAGCTCGGGGTCGGGTTACGTCCCACCGAGTCAGTTTCTTTGGACTGGGGATGTAATATTCCCCCAGAGCCAAGTCTTTCTTCAGCTCGGGGTCGGGATACGTCCCACCGAGAGACTTATCATTGACATGGGATCAGAGCATCTCCCCATGGTCGGCCCTCTATTGGTCTGGGGAGGTGACATTCCCCAAGAGCCAAATGTTCTTCTCAGCTCGGGGTCGGGTTACGTCTTACCGAGTCGATCGTCATCAGCATAAGGGCAAAGCATTTTCTCCACCGGTAGATATCGGGATCCTCGTTGACTGAGCACATTAAAGTGGCAGGAATGACCAGATTTGCAGCCAAGGCATTTTTCTCTGCGGTTCCTGGACTGACCACCGACGGATTCATCGACACACCATCTTTTTTTATACTTCCCGGCATCAACTCACAAACTCGTTGTTACCGAGAACTAGGGGATAGATGTTGATGGTGTTTTTTAGGCACTATGATATTTAAGCAGCACGGCAGAGGTAAAAGGGTAAATTCCCTCCTTGGTCAAAATCATTAAAAAAGGACCATCATGACCGACCACATAAGTGAGGGTCAAGCACTTAATGGTAGGTGACCGACCACTTCGGTTCGGATGACTGGGCATTATCAGATCGGTGGAAGCATTCTCAGTTCAAATGACCATAATGACCGACCTCATGAAGACCGACCAGATAGCGAGATATGCTCCAGAAGATGACACCCTATTCTTGCGGATAAGACGACAAGTTATCCTATTTTCATGGGGAAAACTGGTGAGACAGAGTCCTAGTAGGATAAAGAGAGTAAAGGTAGTTTTGATTAGGAATCCTTATGGGAAAATGGAATAGTTTTGACTAGGAATCCTTATGGGAAAATGGAATAGTTTCAACTAGGAAATTCTTATAGGAGAAGGAATCTGATTTCTACACTATTATAAATAGAAGGGTAGAGTGTGCATACAGAGGAGGGGGAGCATTGAGGGACAATGAGAGAGCATTAAGAATCATCATAAGAATCATCATCAGAATCATTACCATCAGACTTGTAAAAAACAAGAAGCAGAGCTGAGAAGCGTGTTTGAGTAATAAAAGTATCATCTTTTTTGTGCCCGTGGACGTAGGTCAGACCAAGATCCGCCGAACCACGTTAAATCTCCTTGTCAATTGGCGTATTTATCTGTCTTTTGCTAAGTTTGTTTTTGGTCCCCCATAACCAAACAAATTCACTATTGAGGGAGGATTGTCTCGGGAGTAATATTCTCATATTGCCCCTGAGACCGAAATCCGCCGTCAACAAAAACCATCCAAGAATCAAATAACAAAAATAAGGAATCGGGTACAAGAGTTCGTCCTTAGCTTTGCTTTAGGAGATTAGTTCCGCATGCCGAATGAAGAAATAACAGAGATGGATCGGAGAAACATCGTGTAATTCACTCCCTGGTTGCTTCTGGATCACGAACTGCTCTCGGCAAAACTGTCTTCTGCTTCCTGGACTGTGCAGCCACTCTCACGGCTTCTCCCTCTCGTTATTTATTTTTAGTGCGCAGACCTCCTTTTTCACTTTGAAGCTCTCTCTTTGCTTGAAAATATATGCGCTGAATGTGCCTCCCTTTTATAATAAATCCTTCACGCCCTAGCAGCCCTTTTTCTTTTTTTATTTAATTAACGTGGCAGCCTCCTTTTTATTAATTTATGCACAGCCGACTCTCCTGTCACGTTAAAAACAAACCCTAATATTCATGATGAATGGCCTTTGTTGCATAGCAAGCCCTTTTATCTTTCACGTTGCAGGCCTTTGTTGCATGCCAAGCCCACTCATGTTTTTACTCTCCTTAAATTTTCAACCCTTGGTCAACAATGGTAGCTAGGTCTTTTGTTGTATCCTACAAAATAAACAAGAAATCGGTAAAATAAATTTAAATGATTAAATATTTCTTAAATTAATATTAAGATAAAAAATTATATTAAAAATATATTATATAAAACTTAATACTGAACACTTTCTAAATTATTATAAAGATGATAATTATATAATAAAATGTAAAATATAAAATTAAATACTTGACAATAAACCCGAATAAGTGCTGTTTCAAAGTGCATTTTCATGCACTTATCATCTGGCAAAGCAATAAAAGCATCAGCACGGTTAATCATTTCTACCAGTCGTTCAGACATACCTGGCACAATTAGCTCTTCTCCGTTTGATGGTTCAATAAGATTTGCCTCTGCCAAAGGTTTTGAGATGATTTCCAAAAAGTGACTGCCTCCTTCCTGTACGGCCTTTGAAACGATCCCCATTAGTCCAAGATTGCATTCGCCATATACTAAGTGCATATTCCTTGCAGCTAAGACTCGACCCAATTCCTGTGCTGCTTCTACGTATTGTGGCTTAGTACCAACACTAGTACTGCAAAACACACAGATGTTTTCAACTTGTCTTCTTGAAGTGGCTTCCATGTTTTACTTTGGATGTCTTCAAAAGTGCAATGATGAGTTGAATTTATAATACCTGAAAAGGGTGAGTAAAATAATAGCACTAGTACCTGCCAAATGACAATTATTAGTTAACAGTAAAATAAATAGTGATAGTCAAAAAGGTCTGGATCCTGTCGGAGAAAAAAAAGAAAACAACAAAACAAATTACAATTATTAGGAAAAGACAAAGAGATATAATATCTATAAATATTTATGGCTTAATTGACGTCCATGCGTCAGGGACAAGTTTCCCCTCCAATTTTCTTATAAATTGGCAAACAATGTCTTTTTGAGTCAGATTCCCGAGACTTAACTGTTGTCTTCTTTTTGGAATTGTGTATGTAATCTGCGAATTTCGTGATACACAAATCCACAGGGATGCGTCTCAAGAGTTTTAGATATGTCATCCAAAGACTCTTTACTCAAGCCATCCCTAATGAAATTAATCTTATCTTCGCGGTTATCAGACACCATTCCTAAAGAACGACAACGAGTATCACAAAACATACGAGCACATTTATAACAAACACACATTCTTTTGGCTATTCTCTTTTTAGCATATGTGCTCCTTCCTAAACCAGGCATATGTGAAATAAAAGAGTCAGAAGACTCACCTGCCAATCGAACCCGTGCTTCAATTACCCAACGAATATCATTAGGAATACCGTTGATCATCAGTAACCTCATCCGTTCCAAGCGAGCTTTGTAGACTTTCATCAGAGATTTTTGAGGGAGAGAAGGAAATTGCTTGCGAAGATTTGCGAGAGCTTCTTCCATCATGAAATGACTTAATCTGCAAAAACTAAACACACAGAATTAAATCACACCAAATCACAATATATACAAAAATAACATGGGTTGCCTCCCTGCGAGCGCTAAGTTTAAACGTCGTCAGCTAGACGTGACTTCTCGAACGTTAGGCTGGATCTGAAAGTGTGACACTTTCTTTTTGTTGCTCAATTGATTCTCCCCAGTAGTGCTTGACACGCTTGTTTTTAACCTTGAAAGTTTTGTTGGATTTAGGATCTTGTATCTCAACGGCTTTGTCTAGTAAAACCTTGGTGATCACAAATGGACCTGACCACCGTGATTTTGGCTTCCATGGGAAGAATTTCACCCTTGATTTGTTTAACAGTACCTTCTGCCCTGGTTCCAGTTGTATGCGCACTAACTTCTCATCATGTCTCTTCTTGGCCTTTTCTTTGTACAATTTGGCATCCTCAAAAGGCTGATTGTGAAATTCCTCCAATTTGTTGAGTTGGTGGAACTTTTTCTCTTATGTTGCTTGTAGTGCAAGAATTGGCTTTTTCATTGCAAAAGACGCTTTATCTTCAGGCCACATAGGCAATTGACATATTTTAAGTTTGTCAATAGAATTTTGCATTGTATTGGAGTTCTGAATGGTAATGTGTATCACATCAAGTCTGAAGCATTCCTCATTCTTTTCATCATCTGGGAAATTGAATCATATGTCTATGTCAACCAAATTATCTGGATTCATTAAGTTTAAGTTCCAATTATGGCTACCCCCGCCCGACATGTATATGTCTATCTTGTAAGGAAATCTATTAAAGGGTTATCTATCCTCAAGGAATATCGTGGGCTATTAAGTCTAAGCCTGAAACCTAAAAATTTCTTTGTCAAGTTTATTTTAGATTTACCAGATCAATCTTATTAGTGGCCAATTAACAAGACGCCATTAAGCTTAAGACTTAATAAGTAAACCTTAAATTACCCCAAACTATAAAATAACCCCTTATAAACCGGTGATATTAAAAGTCAAAACCCCAATAACTAATTGTTACAACACATAACTAGGGCTACTAAAAACTTGAAAGTAAAAGACATAAAGTAAAAATACTGAAAAGTAATTGTGGTAAAATAAATTATAATAAAATGCTAAGGTAAAAGGATAACTTTTACTAATTAATATTTAGATATCTCCCTTAATATAATATATTAACTTGTGAAATTTTTACCAACCGTCCATCTAGGCGGTAACCTGATTAAGTTAAATTAAGTCCAACCAGCCATAAAGGCGGAATCAAAATAAACCTGCCATATAGGCGGTAAGAAAATTTAATTACCAACCGACCAATCTGGCGATATCCTTGATTAGTCAGGTTTAAACCAGATTAAAATGAATTACCAACCGACCAATCTGGCGATATCCTTGATTAGTCAGGTTTAAACCAGATTAAAATGAATTACCAACCGACCAATATGGCGGTTGAAGGGGTTATTTAGGGGTGAATCCGGTAACGCAGCGGAAGCGGTGAAAATCCGATTTTCATATTTCAAAACTTTTTCTCGGATAAATAAATAAACATATTTATTTAATATTCCAATAATTAAATTATGAAATAAAATTTCAAATGAATCAAATTCAAGTGAAATTACCAAATTACCCTTATATGGTATTTTGTCCATTTTAGTCCGAAATTGATCCAATCAATTTTGAATGATTCTAAATCATTTCTAAGATGAACTTTGCATGTTCTAAACATCAAAAATCAAACACACAAAATCCCCAATTTCCTCTCACTTGGCCGAGAGCACCATTGGTGCCATTTTGGCCATTGGTCATTTCATGCTTCAAAACTCATCCAAATGAAATCCAATCAACATGAAATTTGCATGCATCATATTCACACCCAATGCTCAACATATATGAAAACCCCCAAATTTGAATTAGTTAGAAACCCTAATTTTTCAATTTCCACAAATTGGACAAATTAGGCTAATTACATTAAATCAAATGTTTCAATCATCAATCTTTCATCCAATTCAAGTCTCAACACAATGAAACAACTCAAGATCAAATCTAGGTCATTTAAGAGTGGGTCAACAACTCTAGAATAGCAACATGGTTTCATAAACCTTAAAAGAATACATATAACTACACTAGTTACATTCTTTGTTCATCATACATGCTCAACACTTTTAAACAAATTTCCATCATCAAAAACCACAAGAAATAAAGAAAAGAATAACTTAAGAAACTCATGAGAGGTCCTAGATCATAAGGAACAAATTCCTTTCTAATAGTAAGTTTAAGAAACTTACAAAATCCAAGCCTTTCTTTAGGTTTTTCTTTTTCTCCTTCACTTTCTTTCTTGTCTTTCTTCAATGGAACTTTGTTTTTGATAAAGTGTATTAGGTTAGTGAAAATGAAAAATGAAAAAACAATTTATATGTGCAACATTTGCACCTTGGCCGAAATTTGCACACCAAATTCAACAAATTGTAATTTCAATTTCATTTGCATTATTATTATACAACTTGCATAAATATCTTTTATAACTTATTAGATTTATTTAAGGTCAAATATGGCAACTAAAGTCATTTACTTTAAATATCCTAACTTAAGATATTATATTTTAATTAATTTAATCATTTAAAATAAATAATTATTAATTAATCAAATACATATATTAAATATATGTATAATATTTACATTAAATATTAAAAACATATATTCATTTAGGAAATAAGTCAAATAACTCATTTTGACTATTAATTAATGTGTATTTAAATTAATCAAGTATTAAATGTAAATACACAATAATTAAGCAAATGACTATCTTCTCCTTTAGCATGTATCTTGCGTTTAACCATTAAACGACTTTATAAATAATCAATATTATTTATTTATGTTGCTCTAGTGCTCAACGAGTGTTTCATTATTGAGACTCTCTAGGTTCAGGTATATCCGTCACAAAATCTAATTTCGTGTCCATAATCTATCCATCCGTAGATTATGACGATCACGGATAATCTCGCTGAACCATACAGGTCGAGGTCATCGCAAATGTATAATTCCTCCGTCACAGGTATCCGGATAAATCCCAGAGATATAGATTATAAACGTCAAATCTCTATCGGGATTATCCAGTCGACTATTCAATTACCAATCTCAAAAAGAATTTTAGAACTAGCTTCTAAACTTACCACGGGCCCATGGTTTTATCTGATTGCTATCATATGGACTACCTATGCTCTGGTACACAGAACTGACGGATCCTATCTTGATACACATAGGACACTCTGAGGATCTATCTACACCCAACGAACAGGCGGAGGTCTGATCTAAATAGATCGGTGACGTGACTACCGTCTAAGTGTAGAAGATGTCTCATGTGCCCACAATGGCATCTCAAGTCTAAGAATCACAAGTGCTACTCAACCCAAGAAGATTCTTATTGACGCTGGTGTACCATCCATTAAGAATCTTCGGTGAGTCGTTCAGTGTTTATCCACTATAAACACCTACACGTCTATACTAGTCTCGAAGACTTATGGTTTATTGAGAAACCATTGGAATCATATATTCCAGTATACGACATGTACCGGTCTCAACGGGTTTACTATACTGACCAAGTAGTGTAAACCTTGACCAGGAACTGTCTGAGAATGACAACGTCATGATACGACTCAATGTCCGTTGCGACGCTTTTGCAACTGTATCATGACTAATCATTCTAGGGTCATTACGTCTTTACCATATAAAAGATTAGATTATATTATAGAAACTGCATATATTATTACTGATAATAATGTTTTACAGAAGTATTTAACAAAATACAACCGGAATTGGCGCTCTGAGCACCAACCCCTACAAAATCTCCCACTTGCTCTAGTGCCAATATCGATTGTATCTAATACCCATCGACTCCACGTGTTTATCAAACAACTTCGGAGGTATGGCCTTCGTCAGCGGGTCTGCTACGTTGTCTTCACTCGGTACCTTGCACACGACAATATCCCCTCGCGACACGATCTCCGAATGATGTGGTACTTGCGTTCCACATGCTTCGACTTCTGATGCGCCCTCGGTTCCTTTGTTTGCGCAATGGCTCCAGTATTATCACAGTATAACGGAATCGCATTCTCGATACTTGGGACAACTCCCAATTCTGTGATAAAGTTCTTTATCCACACAGCCTCTTTTGCAGCTTCAGAAGCTGCAATATATTCCGCCTCAGTGGTGGAATCAGCTGTCGATCCCTGTTTGGAACTCTTCTAACAAACTGCACCTCCGTTAAGGGTAAAGACAAATCCAGATGTAGACTTTCTATCATCGGGATCCGATTGGAAATCGGAGTCTGTATACCCATAACCTGCAGTTCGTTTCCTCCATATATTATTAACTTATCCTTAGTACCTTAAGATACTTTAGGATATGTTTAATGGCCATCCAATGGTCATTACCTGGATTGGACTGATATCGACTGGTTACGCTAATAGCGAAAATGATATCAGGCCTCGTACATAACATGGCATACATTATGCTACCCAAACACGAAGCATAAGGTTGGTTAGACATTCTAACCTTCTCATCTTCTGTTTGTGACACATCTTCTTAGAAAGATGAATCCCATGTCTGAACGGTATGTTTGCTGTCTTACAGTTACCAAAGCTATACCGTTCCAAGATCTTATCTACGTACGTTGATTGGGATAACCCAATCAGCCTCCTATGTCTATCTCGATAGAGTTTTATCCCTAAAACATAGGAAGCTTCTCCCAGGTCCTTCATGGAGAAATTCTTACAGAGATATGCTTTAACGCTTTGTAACATACCTAAATCATTCCCAATGATTAGGATGTCATCAACATACAGGACTAAAAATACGACCATGCTCCCACTGGCCTTCTGATACACACAAGATTCTTCCGAATTCTTAAGAAAACCAGACGATCTGATAATCTCGTCAAAACGAAGATTCCAACTTCGTGAAGCTTGGTTAAGTCCATAAATGGACTTCTTAAGCTTACAACCATACCTACCCGAGGTTTCGCTGGATGTGAAACCTTTCCGGCTGTTCCATATAGATTTCTTCATCAAGAAATCCATTTAGAAAAGCCGTTTTGACATCCATTTGCCAAATCTCGTAGTCATGATACGCAGCTATAGAAAGCAAAATCCGGATAGACTTAAGCATTGCTACTGGCGAAAAAGTTTCATCGTAGTCGACGCCAGGGGTCGCTGCGTGTAACCTTTTGCTACTAGTCGGGCCTTGTAAGTTTCAACCTTACCGTCAGGCCCGCGCTTCCTCTTGTAAACCCATTTACAACCGATAGGAACAATTCCTTCGGGAAGCGGAATCAAGTCCCAAACTTGATTTTCATGCATTGAGTCTATCTCGGATTTCATGGCACTCTGCCATTTCACGGAGTCGATGTCCAACATCGATTCTCTATAGGTGAAAGGATCTGTCTCTTCAACTAAGAGAACATCCAGACTCTTTTCTTGTATCAAATACAAGCGTTCAGGAGGTCTAGATACCCTTTCCGACCTACGGAGTGTGTGTGTTGAAGGTCCTTCATCTACTTGAACTTCAGGTTCCTCCGTTGGTTCGTTGTTTTCAGGTTGGACTTCATCAAGCTCAACCTGTCTATGATCACCACCTTCTGACAAATTCTACTTCTAGAAATTTTGCGAAGCGAGCTACGAACACATTTCGATGCTCGGTATCATAGAACAGATATCCCCTCGTGTTCGAGGGATATCCAACAAACCTAAACTTTTGCCCTCAAGGCGAAAGCTTACTTTGCTGAGTTACCCTGACATAGGCAGGACAACCCAAACCTTAATATAATTAAGATTCGGTCTCCTACCGAACCATATCTGATACGGTGTCGTAGGAACAGCCTTTGAAGGAATCTTATTCAAAAGATGTGCGGCTGTTAAGAGACAGTAACCCCATAAGTAATAGGGCAAATCTGTGAAACTCAACATCGATCGGACCATATCCAATAAAGTCCGATTTCTCCTTTCAGATACACCATTGTGCTGTGGGTACCTGGAGGAGTATATGAGCGAGAATCCCATTCTCCTTCATATAATCCATGAACTCACCACTCATATATTCACCGCCCCGCCTCGATCTGATCGAAGGCATTTAATATATTTACCAGTTTGTTTTTCTACTTCATTTCGGAACTCTTTGAACTTTTCAAAGGTTTCCGATTTATGTCGCATCAAATACACATAACCGTACCGTGATAAATCATCGGTAAAGGTAACGAAGTACGAATAACCACTGTGAGCAGTTTGACTTAGTGGACCACATACATCAGAATGTACGAGTTCCAGTAAGTTAGTGGCACGGTGTCCAACACCTGAAAATGGGGCCTTGGTCATTTTACCCTGAATACAGGATTCACAAGTTGGATAGGATTCAATGGTAAGATCTGATATCAAACCATTCCTAACCAATTGGGTAAGGCGTTTAACGCCAATGTGACCAAGTCTCATATGCCAAAGTTCAGTATTATTAATTACAGGTAAACTACGTTTATTAACTCCAGTACTTAATATATCTTTTGAAGTTTGCAATGTATAATGACCATGCTGGTTTGGAACTAAGGATCTGAATATTATTTTTATCATATAAATACAAAGAACTATTCTTAATATTAATACAATAGCCTTCTGTATCCAATACAAAAAGTGATATAATATTAGCGACACATCCTGTACAAAATGACAGTCATTAAGCAAAAGTGTCCCATTCGGCAATGAGATCTCGCATACTCCCACTGCAACTGCATCCAAAGAGTCTCCACTCCCGAATCGCAACTGCATCTCCCCTGGCTTCAGCCTCCTACTTTCCTTCAGCACCTGCAACGAATTGCAAATGTGAATGGGACAAGCAGAATCTAAAATCCAGCTGGATGTAACGGCTTCACAAGCCAAAGATAAATCAATAACTGGAAAAATAAAAGTATCTGATGTTGAAGCTGTCTCTCTCTCCTCACTTGGGCAATGTAATCAGGACAGTTCCTTTTCCAGTGCCCAACTTTGCCGCAGTGGTGGCATTTGTCTTCAGAAGCCCTTTTGGGCTTAGCTATCTTCGCCTGCTGTGGAGGACCGAAGGCCTTCTTCTTCTTCCCTTTCTTCTTCTTCCCTTGGACATTCCTTGGGAAGAAGCAGACAGAGAAGTAGATCTAGGTGGGCGAGTCGGTACTCTCCTTCTTCAGATCCTCTTCTGCCGTGAGCAACATCCTATTGTAGCTCTTGGTAGGTGCAGACTGTCCCGTGCATGTTGAAGTACATCACAAACTGGCGGAATGAAGCTGGCAGAGAACCAAGAATGACACTCCTCCCGAGAATGTCATTGAGGATGAGATTATGTTGCCTCAATTGATCGATCAAATCGATCATTTGAAGAACATGTGGGCTAACACTTTGCCCCTCATCCAGACGCGCATGGAACAGTTCCATGGCGACCTTGTGAACAATAACATGTTCCTGGTTCTCGAACGATTGTCTTAATCGCGTTATCATACTATAGGAATCTGATGTTCCATAGTATTGTTGCTTGAGTTTCGGAGAGAGCGAACTAAGGATGTATGATTTAACTCTTAAATCATCATTCTTCCAAGCTTCAAAAACTTGGCGTTCCTCCTCTGAAGCATCCTCACCCACTGCAAGGGGTAAAGGACCCTCAAGAACATAACCCAACTTTTCGGAATCGAGGACAATCCTCAAATCCAATTCCCAGTCTGTAAAGTTCTCAGCGCCTTTTAGTTTGTTCGCATCTAACATACGCAAACTGGTTTGTGGATTGACCCGCCATCGCAAATCTATCATATAGATCACGAAAAACGTTAGCAGAAATTAAGCAGTTTCATATAATATCAAAAGCATAAACTAGATCATGGATTTTTAATCTAATATGCCCCTCCCACTAAATCATGCAATACTGTAATCCCAAAACAGAATACAATATTTAATAATTAAATTAAATATAATAGTGAAAGGTGGATCCCGTGAATATATTTCAGCTCACAGCAGAGGCACGGTCTCGCCTACGTATATTAATCAGGTAGACAACTCATTTGTCAATCACTCAAAAGTGACTCCTAAGTATCCGGTCCTGACCGTTTCTCGTTGTCGCTGCGAAGGCAGGCCCACAAGGAGACGTACCAACGTATAATACTCGTCAATGATAAACTCAAGTTACTTACGTAATCCTGACAGCTAGGGCACGTTCAGAATTCCGCTTTTACTTGAATTTATCTAGTATCAGATATACATCCGGTATAAATAAATCTTTATCGGCTACACCCTCACAGCAGAGGCACGGTCTCGGATGTAGTCACAAAGAAGTATTCATAAACCGTATTGACAAGACGGACCATATAACATGCATCAAATACATATATACATTTAAACCTTATATTAGGGATTTTCCGCTAAGTGTCATACACCCTAATCTAACCAGTTTAGATCCTAATAAGCATGCACAAAGTCAAGAAAACATGATTAAACATTGATTCAATGAAGGCTAATAATATTAGGTGGCCTAGAATCAGACTTGCTCTGATACCATTTTGAAGGGGTTATTTAGGGGTGAATCCGGTAACGCAGCGGAAGCGGTGAAAATCCGATTTTCAGATTTCAAAACTTTTTCTCGGATAAATTAAATAAACATATTTATTTAATATTCCAATAATTAAATATGAAATAAAATTTCAAATGAATCAATTCAAGTGAAATTACCAAATTACCCTTATATGGTATTTTGTCCATTTTAGTCCGAAATTGATCCAATCAATTTTGAATGATTCTAAATCATTTCTAAGATGAACTTTGCATGTTCTAAACATCAAAAAAATCAACACACAAAATCCCCAATTTCCTCTCACTTGGCCGAGAGCACCATTTGGTGCATTTTGCCATTTGGTCATTTCATGCTTCAAAACTCATCCAAATGAAATCCAATCAACATGAAACTTTGCATGCATCATATACACACCCAAATGCTCACATATATGAAAACAAACCCCCAAATTTGGAATTAGTTAGAAACCCTAATTTTTCAATTTCCACAAATGGACAAATTAGGCTAATTACATTAAATCAAATGTTTCAATCATCAATCTTTCATCCAATTCAAGTCTCAACACAATGAAACAACTCAAGATCAAATCTAGGTCATTTAAGAGTGGGTCAACAACTCTAGAATAGCAACATGGTTTCATAAACTTAAAAGAATACATATAACTACACTAGTTACATTCTTTGTTCATCATACATGCTCACACTTTTAAACAAATTTCCATCATCAAAAACCACAAGAAATAAAGAAAAGAATAACTTAAGAAACTCATGAGAGGTAGCCTAGATCATAAGGAACAAATTCCTTTCTAATAGTAAGTTTAAGAAACTTACAAAATCCAAGCCTTTCTTTAGGTTTTTCTTTTTCTCCTTCACTTTCTTTCTTTGTCTTTCTTCAATGGAACTTTGTTTTTGATAAAGTGTATTAGGTTAGTGAAAATGAAAAATGAAAAAACAATTTATATGTGCAACATTTGCACCTTGGCCGAAATTTGCACACCAATTCAACAAATTGTAATTTCAATTTCATTTGCATTATTATTAATACAACTTGCATAAATATCTTTTATAACCTTTATTAGATATTTATTTAGTCAAATATGGCAACTAAAGTCATTTACTTTAAATATCCTAACTTAAGATATTTATATTTTAATTAATTTAATCATTTAACAATTAAATAATTAATTAATTAATCAAATACAAATATATTAAATATATGTATAATATTTACATTAAATATTAAAAACATATATTCATTTAGGAAATAAGTCAAATAACTCATTTTGACTATTAATTAATGTGTATTTAAATTAATCAAGTATTAAATGTAAATACACAATAATTAAGCAATGACTATCTAGTCTCTTTAGCATGTATCTTGCGTTTAACCATTAAACGACTTTATAAATAATCAATATTTTATTTATGTTGCTCTAGTGCTCAACGAGTATGTTTCATTATTGAGACTCTCTAGGTTCAGGTATATCCGTCACAAAATCTAATTTCGTGTCCATAATCTATCCACCCGTAGATTATGACGATCACGGATAATCTCGCTGAACCATACAGGTCGAGGTCATCGCAAATGATAATTCCTCCGTCACAGTATATCCGGATAAATCCCAGAGATATAGATTATAACGTCAAATCTCTATCGGGATTATCCAGTCGACTATTCTATTACCAATCTCAAAAAGAATGTTAGAACTAGCTTCTAAACTTACCACGGGCCCATGGTTTTATCTGATTGCTAATCATATGGACTACCTATGCTCTGGTACACAGAACTGACGGATCCTATCTTGATACACATAGGACACCTGAGGATCTATCTACACCCAACGAACAGGCGGAGGTCTGATCTAAATAGATCGGTGACGTGACTGCCGTCTAAGAGTAGAAGATGTCTCATGTGCCACAATGGCATCTCAAGTCTAAGAATCACAAGTGCTACTCAACCCAAGAAGATTCTTATTGACGCTGGTGTACCATCCATTAAGAATCTTCGGTGAGTCGTTCAGTGTTTATCCACTATAAACACCTACACGTCTATACTAGTCTCGAAGACTTATGGTTCATTGAGAAACCATTGGAATCATATATTCCAGTATACGACATGTACCGGTCTCAACGGGTTTACTATACTGACCAAGTAGTGTAAACCTTGACCAGAAACTGTCTGAGAATGACAACGTCATGATACGACTCAATGTCTGTTGCGACGCTTTTGCAACTGTATCATGACTAATCATTCTAGGGTCATTACGTCTTTACCATATAAAAGATTAGATTATATTATAGAAACTGCATATATTATTACTGATAATAATGTTTTACAGAAGTATTTAACAAAATACAACCGGGAATTGGCGCTCTGAGCACCAACCCCTACAGCGGTATCCTTTTTAAGTCAATATTTTAAATAGTGAATATATTATATTAAGGGAGATTAATCTAAATAGTAACAGTAAAAGAATTACCTTTCACCCTAGCTGGGGGAAGTTACCTCATCATGGTGAATAGTAAAAACTGTAAAAAGTAAAGAAAGTAAATTACTATTATTACAGAACGTAATTAAAATTAATTACAAAACTAAAATTTAAAAGAAACTAAGAAGAGAGCTTCCTATTTACATAAGAGAATTCAGAGATAATGGTACATTTAAAACTGAAACCTCGAGCTCAATTTATAGGCGCGGATAGGCCTCCAGCGTCGCGACGCCAAAGCCTTTGGCGTCGCGACGCCAAAGCTTTATGGCGTGGCATGCTGAGGGCTTGACACGTAGCGATTCTGGATAAGGAGATAAGGTGACACGTGGCAAGGCGGCTAACAACTCAATTATTATGCTGACGTGGCGAAAGTGATTGTCGGCACCATAGGATTTCGACACGTGGCACTTCGTGATTGGCTGATGATGACGTGGCGATGACGTGGCACTTTGACTTGGTCAACATGTGATGTAGATGATGACATAACAGTGACGTGGAGTGACACGTGGCAATGGTGATTGTCGGCACCGTAGGATGATGACATGTGGCACGGCGTACGTTAGCAAATCGGTTGTGACGGTGACACGTGGCACGACGCACGTTAGCAAAGTCAAAATTCTCAGATTCTGACATGTGGACCCGGCGCACGTTAGCATGGACCCGGTGCACGTTAGGCGTCACGCGCCAATGGCTTGCGCGTCGCGAAGCGCGAAATGACCAAAATGCTCTTTTTCCAATTTTCACTGTTTTGGTCCAAATCACCTCCAGAATGTCCTGAAACTTTATTTATCTACAAAATAACACAAAACACATCAAAATATTCACAAAACTCAAGAAACTATACAAAATATTAGGTCAAATGAGTGGGGAATAGTGATATAATTACCACTCATCATGAATCTATTATTTTTGAAGATGGAGCAAATAAATTCAACAGAGAAGACCAGATGCATAACTACCAATTCAACTAAAAAATTAAATTGAATTGAATCAAGTTGATAATTAAAAATAAATATAATTATTTAAAAAAAAAACACAAATGATTTCTTTTTTAAACAAATCATTATAATTTTAAATTTTCGTCTAATTTTACTGAACCGAATAGAATCTTTACTCATTTGTATGCCGGAATGTGATACAAGTGATTAGAGGCTTAAGAGCAAAAGGGAGAAAACAATTATGGCTAATAATGCGGAGGCGTGTGCTGAGAGGGCCACTAATGACATGATGATTGGTCCAGACTCCAGACTGGGCATTAAACATTGAGTTGTGTGATATCATCAACATGGATCCTGGGTATCAATCTTCTAACTTTTTGTTTGCTTGATCGTTTTCAGCTCGGGGTCTGGTTACGTCCCACCGAGTCGGCTTCTTTGGACTGGGGATGTAATATTCCCCCAGAGCCAAGTCTTTCTTTCAGCTCGGGGTCGGGTTACGTCCCACCGAGTCGGCTTCTTTGGACTGGGGATGTAAAATTCCCCCAGAGCCAAGTCTTTCTTCAGCTCAGGGTCGGGATACGTCCCACCGAGAGACTTATCTTCGGCATGGGATCAGAACATCTCCCCCATGGTCGGCCCTCTATTGGTCTGGGGATGTGACATTCCCCCAGAGCCAAATGTTCTTCTCAGCTCGAGGTCGGGTTACGTCCCACCGAGTGGATCGTCATCAGCATAAGGGCAAAGCATTTTTTCCACAGGTAGATATCGGGATCCTCGTTGACTGAGCACATGAAGGTGACAAGAAGGACCAGATTTGCAGCCAAGACATTTTTCTCTGCAGTTCCTGGAGTGACCACCGACAGATTCATCAGCACACCATCTTTTTTTATAGTTCCCGGCATCAACTCGCAAACTCGTTTTTACCGAGAACTAGGGGACATATGTTGATGGTGTTTTTAGGACCTATGTTATTTAAGGGGTACGGCAGGGGTAAAAAAGTAATTCCCTTCCTGGTCAAGATCATTAATGCCGACTCGACCACTAAGTGTTATAAAGCCAACAGGTAGAGACCGAACACTTGATGATAGGTGACCGACCACTTTGGATCGGATGACCGAGCATTATAAGATCGATAACAGCATTCTCAGCTCAAAGGACCATCATGACCGACCTCATGAAGACCGAGCATATGGCGAGACGTGCTCCAGAAGATAAGACATCCTATTTTTACGGACAAGATAATAAGTTATCCTACTTTCATGGGGTAAACTAGTAAGTCAGTGTCCTAGTAGGATAAAGGAAGTGAATGTAGTTTTTGACTAGGAATCCTTATGGGAAAGAGAAATTGTCTCAACTAGGAAATTCTTGTAGGAGAAGGAATCTGATTTCTACACTATTATAAATAGGAGGGTAGAGTGTGCGTAAGAGGGGGAAGATCAAGATCAGAATGAGTATCAATATCAGAATCAAGAACAGGATCACTACGATCAAGCTTGTAAACATAAGAGATATCAGAGAAGCGTATCTCGGTAATAAAAGTATCATTCGTTTTGTGCCCGAGGACGTAGGTTGGATCTGATCCGCCGAACCACGTTAAATCTCTTTGTCGATTGGCGTATTTATCTGTCTTTTGCTAAATTTGCTTTTGGTTTCCCCTTAACCGAATAAATTCACTATTGAGGGAGGATTGTCTCGGGAGTAATATTCCCATATTGCCCTGAGACCAAAATCAGCTGTCAACAGTTGGCACCGTCTGTGGGGATCCAACAAAAAGCGGCTCGCGTATTAAGACGATGGCAGAAGGTGGAAATCACCAGTCATTGGGGAGTTCAACAGCAGAATGGATGGAGAAAATAGAGGAAAATATGAGGAAAGATAAGGAGAAACATCAAGCCCTGATAAAATCAATGATGGACAACAAGAACATATTCCAGGAAAGGGCTCTGAACCGTCGCAGAGCTGAGTTCGACAGGCGCAAAGTGGAGAGGGATGAGAGAATTAATGTAATTATTCAGGTCCGAAAACTGGAGAGAGAGAGGAACAAGAAGAAGAAGAAGCCACCGGAAGGTGAAGTTAAGACTAGCGCAAGATGAAGACTGTTTCTCAGCTTCAGATTCTTGAAAATACTTATGCAGTTGAAGCTTATCCGTCCGAAGCGGTGAGGGCGGAATTATCGGCGAAGTTAGGGTTATCGGACCGCAGCTGCAGATGTGGTTCTGTCATCGGCGTTGAAAGACGGAAGGCGCCAATGGAAGAGCAGGCGGACTGAAAGTTCTGGTCAAGCTCCTCTAGAAACCGACCGACATGAAAGTCGTATTCAATATTTGGGGACATACTCGACGCGAGGGAGATCCGGATGATCGGGGTGTTAGACATTATGTCCCATAGCGTCACTGTTTGTAAATGATATGGTATTATTGTACAAAATTAACTGTGTGATAATGAAATTGCCTTTTGCCGTTTTGTAATATTATTTACTTTGACTAAGAAATGGCGAAAGTCCATATGATTAATACTGGATTGAGATGATATGAGACAGTATCAATCTGTAAAAGTTTAATCATTAAATATCCCTAGTCGGAGTATTATCGAGATCGGACATCGATAATGCGGAATAGACTAGTATTGCGCTTGTGCACGTTGTGAGGCACAACAGCATAGTTCTCATATATTTAAGTATTGGATACTTATGCAAGTGCAATAGGAGGTTGTGTTTTACCGATGGTACGGAAAACAGCTTCGCTCTGGATAGACCCCGCGGAATCCCATTGGTAGTATGTCTGCGTGTCTATGGGAGGCCGCATCAGGGTAGGTGTATATGGTCTTAACCTGAGACTTACATCGCTAGTACTTGCGACAATCGGTAAACTTTGGTTTTGGTGGTTGGGGACCCTAACCGGTCTGTGTACACCTTTTCTGGGTTTATCGAGAATCGTAGTGTGCTGGATGTGATGTCAAGATGGAAGTATCGCTTCAGACATATGGAGGCGATGATCACGCAGGGCACAGAACTAGTACTCTATAAAAGGTTGCAACCGTCGGGACAATATGACTAGGTCAGGATTGTCTGATTTAAAGAGACTAGCTGCTTGATGTCCGATATATGTTTCGTACGGGGCAGACACATCTCCAGCCCCAGGCCTAGCATGTGATCATCCGATACTGGATCGATTTACGCAATACTACGGTATACTACGCCTGATACAGATCTTATATTCCTATTAGAATATTTCTGGAGAATTGGGTAGGCATGGCGCTTTGCTAGAAGCCAACCTTGTCTTGTGAATCGGTAAAGACGTAGTACGAGGTACGTACGTGTTCGGATTATCCGACGACCGTATTTACTGCCAAAATATCCGGAGATCTCTTGGGTCGCTTCCTGAAGATTCACCTATGATATTTGATTCGAACTTAATTAATCTTGGATTAATTGCGGAGAAACTTTATCTGGATAAAGTGCCTTATTAGAGAGAGAGAACGATTAATTTGGAATTAATCGATATAATTATTATATTCGATATAATAATCGAAATTCGATTTCGACGCGAAATTAAAATTAGATTTTAATTCGGGCATACGAGTTAATTTAGAATTAATTCGTAAGCGACGTAAATAATAATTTCGCTAGGAGCGATTATTTATTTAAATTCGATTTAATTAACGTCGCGACGCTAGCTCGGTATTTCGGAAATATCGAACCCGAACGCGTGAGTGGACGTGGGCCCACTTTCATTGGGAAACGTGTGGGGCCCACATGACACTTGTCATTGATATGGCATTGCATGTTAATAGTGTACAAAACACTCTAAGGCATTGCATGGTGATAGTGTGCATTTCACTCAAAGGCTTTGCATGGAGTTTGAGTGTTTGACACTCTAAGCCATTGCATGGATTATGTCATAGATTTATTATTAATTTAATAAATTATAACATAAATATAAATTGATTTTTGGTAATACAAAAATTAATTAATCAAAACTCTCTCTTCTCTCTCAAATTGCCGAAACTTCACCATTGAAGGGCAAAGGAAGATTTGATCTTCCATTCTCCATTTTGCTAGCACAAGCAAGGGATCAAAAGAGGTGATAGGGAAACCATCAAAGAGCTTGGAATACAAGAGCTTGGAGCTTGGAGTCTTCTTCCTCCTCTTGGCCGAAACCAACCAACCAACTTGGAGCTTGGAGATTCAAAGGTTTTGTTCATCTTCTTCATCACATAACTTTGTAAGTATGATTCCGCCATGCTTCAAGTCTTTTATATATATTCATTTTAGTATTTCATATGTTAATCTTTGTGGGACCTATATAATAGAAACCAACAATGGTATCATTGAGCTAGGTTTAAGCATGAAATACTTTAGGTTAAAATTTGGGTAAAATTGATTGAAGCATGTTCTTGTGAAATTTGATGAATGAGTATGCTTATGTATGTTAAATGACATTATATGAAATCAATTTTATGAAAAATGCATTGGATGATTTTTCCCCAAAATTTTGACCTTGGCCGAATGGGTGTGTTAATTGATTAAAGCATGTTCTTATGAAATTTGATTAATAAGTATGCTTGCATGTGTATAACATGATGTTATATAGAATCAATTTTATGAAAAATGCATTGGATGATTTTTCCCCACCTTGGCCGAATGGCATGATGAAATTGATATAAGCATGTTCTTATGAAATTTGATTAATAAGTATGCTTGCATGTGTATAACATGATGATATATGGAATCAATTTCATGAAAAATGCATTGGATGATTTTTCCCCAAATCCATGCCTTGGCCGAATGTGTTACTACTTGGAGTAGATTGAAATTTTTTGTGTATAAGATCATTAGATGACTTAGAACGTGTACGGGACGTAGATTAGTAATTCAATCGGATTGAAAAACAAATCGACACAAAAAACTCACCTTGGCCGAATGAACAAGGACATGAAATGGAGTTGAATTTTGATAAAATTAATGTTGGACATTTAATTTGACAAATACATGATTAATAAATTAAATGGGTATTTTTGAAATATTTGGTTTAATATATTAATCTTGATATTACACTTTAATTAATTGGACTTTAATGTTTGGGATATTAAAATTTAATTAATGGGCTTTAATAATTTAATTGGGCCTTATGGGCTTAAAATTGGTTTTATGGCACTTAAGGGTGATTCCTTATTTGGGCTTGGCAATTGGGTTTGACCCACATTGACCAAAAGCCCAAGCCTTAATAAATCAATTCTAAGCCCATTTGACTTGAATTAAATTCAACATTGGATGTTAATTGGGCTTTGAGACCCAATAGGATTAGATTTAGAATCTAAGTCTTTAAAGCATATTAAAAGTGTAAACATTTGATTTGGAATTAAATAATTGGATTAGTATTGAATACGAATTGAATTAGATTTAATTAGTAGTTCGATGTAATTCGCGAATTCGTACTTTATGTACTTATTCTCAATCGAGTTGGACTCGCACAAAATCAAACCGTTGTTTGAACATTGGATGATCACATTAACAAAGACTAATTAATTGGATTAGATTGGTTGTAAAAGCATGTCTTGTTTGAATATATATATGTATGTGATGAATGAATAGTGTATATCGGATGGATATTAGAAGGGAAAAGGGTAATTTTAGAAATTATTGTAAATTTGGAATTTATAAATTGGACCTGCGTGTCCAGCCTTATCTCTTTATCTCTTTGTATTCTCTTCTCACCTAATTCCCCTCAATGTAAATGAGGTTTCTCTTATTGTATTATGTAATTGGGTAGTTGTAGAATAGTGCTAGCGGGGAGAGGAAAGGGAGTGATTTGTTCTAGGAACAAGTTGTTTAAATATCCATCCGCATATCACTATTACTTTACTTTACGCGCTTTATGATGTTTTAGAAGCATGCTTAAGGGTGTATGATGATGAGACCTAACAAAGATAAATAAATTGGTTGCCAATTACGCGAAAAATCCCTCAAACAATATTAAGCGATTTTCCTTCCGTTGAATGATTCTTTCTCAAGATCCGAAATGGCATTGGTTTGTTGGCCAAAGTCAAGACCTTTGTCAATTGAGGATGTGTTTGAATCATGAGAATTTTGTTCCACATCGGTGTCCTGTCCAAGTTGTGATTTGTTGGCCAAAGTCAAGATCACTTCTTGTCCATCGACATTGATTACGAAATTTTCCTTGTCAATGGGTCCCGCTTAACTGGAATCATTAGGTTTGTTGTGCCAAAGCCAAGGCTTAGTTGATTCAGAGGAAATGGTTAGGAAAATGTATTGGATACATTGACATATGTATTAGATATATATGTTTCGGACTTGGATGTCCACCTAACCGGATCTAGGAATTGGATGGGATCCAATTGATCTTCGAGATCTACCTAGTTAAATATCATACAACTTGTGGCCAAAGTCAAGGTTGTGTGTTATTTAACAGGATCCTAGCCCACTAGGAAATTAGATTTCCCGAGTTGTCTACAGAGGGTTAGAAACTTGAAGAAAATAGTGGGAGGCTATTATTGAATTTGCAATTTCGTTCAGATACTTAGCCTTACGCGTCTTTCAAAAACATTTCGTCAATATTTTAATTAGTTGGACTAATATATTGTTATTTTTATTTGTAACAGTTTGACTGTACCCATAACATCGTTGACTTTATAGTTGGACTATAGTTGTCAAGATGATTGGCAAAGGTAATATCCGCGACATAATCATGGGTGATAATGTCTTCAGAGGGACAAACTTTGCCGACTGGGAAATGAACCTCAAGATAGTGCTTGGGGCTGAGAGGATACTGTATATACTATTCAGAGACCTCTCCCGCCTAAACCCACTGAGCCACTGGAGCTAGAGTTATGGAAAACTCATAGTGATGATTGTGACCAAGCTCAGTCAGTTATGCTAGCTGCAATGACCCAGCATTTCAGACGCCAGAATAGGGACTTGGATCCCTATAACATGATGGCAAGATTGCGTGATCTTCACCGCACTAATAAGCGGATGAAGAGGTACGAGCTAGTAAGGAAACTCTTCCGCTCCCGGATGACAGATGGCGCATCAGTTGAAGCCCACGGGGCTCAAATGATCGCCGATATTGATGAGTTGGCCAATATGGGAATAGTCTTGGAGGCTGAGCTGACTATAGATATGATCTTGCAGTCACTTCCTGATACTTGGAAACAAATCATAGTCAACTACAAGTTGATGGATACAGATGACACTCTTGGAGAGCTGTTATCTATATTGAAGGAGTCCGAAAGGGAACTCCTAAAGGGGAGCAAGCGCGAGGCGCATTTTGCATCGACCTCTCATGCGCCAAAGGGTGGCCCCAAGGCAATTGGAGGTGCAAAGAAGAGAGTTCAAGAAAAAGGGCAAAGGCAAGTTGACATCTGCTTCTAGGAAGCCAAGGGACAAATCTCACGACATCTGCCTCAACTGCGGCAAGAGGGGTCACTGGAAACGTGACTGCCGAATGGGCAAGGGGCAGAAGGAGGATATCAAGGATGGCAAGGCTATCGCTTCTGGTATGTTTGTTATTGAGATAAATATGAATACTTCTATTTTTAAAAATTGGATTTTTGATTCTGGTTGTGGTGCTCATATTTGTACTGATGTGCAGGATCTGCAGGATAGCAGGGTGCTGGCATCCGGGGAGATGGATCTACGGGTTGGAAACGGAACACCAGTTGCTGTTTTGGCCGTAGGGACTTTTGTTTTAGAACTGCCCTCGGGGCATGAACTTAAACTTTTGAACTGTTATTATGTACCTAGTTTAACTAGGAATATTATATCTGTATCCTTGTTAACCCAGCAGGGTTACACTTTTGTATTCAGGAACACTGGGTGTTATTTATATAAAAATGATGCAGAAATTTGCACAGCTGTTGCAAATAACGGTCTTTATATTTTGAATATAAATGAATCTCCTAAAATAACGAACAAAAGGCTCAAGAGAAATAATCTAAAAGATGAAGCTTATATGTGGCATTGTCGTCTGGGACACATCAACAAGACTCGCATATCCACACTTTCGAAGAGTGGGTACTTGGACGAATTTGATCCCAATTCATATGACGTCTGCGAATCTTGTCTTTTAGGCAAAATGCCTAAATCACCTTTTAGCGGTAAAGGTGAACGTGCCACAGAACTGTTGGCTCTTGTACATACTGACGTATGCGGGCCCATGTCTGGCCAGGCTAGAGGTGGATTTCACTACTTCGTAACCTTTACAGATGATGCATCTCGTTACGGTTATGTGTATCTTATGAGACACAAGTCGGAAACTTTTGAGAAATTCAAAGAGTTTCGACACGAAGTGGAGAAACAAACAGGGAAGAATATTAAGACATTACGGTCAGACCGTGGTGGCGAATACTTAAGTTATGAGTTTCAAGATTACTTGAAAGAATATGGTATTCTTTCACAGTGGACTCCTCCTGGAACACCGCAATTAAACGGTGTGTCCGAACGGAGAAACCGCACCTTGTTAGACATGGTAAGGTCAATGATGAGTCGCACTGAGCTACCAATATCCTTCTGGGGATATGCATTAAACAGTGCTATACTTATTTTGAATAAGGTACCGTCGAAGTCTGTTGAACAGACTCCATATGAGATATGGACAGGAAGGAAACCAGGTTTCTCTTTCCTGAAGATTTGGGGATGCTGGGCATATGTTAAACGTTTGGAAGGTACCAAACTTGAACCCAAGTCAGATAAATGCCTTTTCGTAGGATATCCTAGGGAAACCAAAGGATATTACTTCTATCACCCACTAGAGAACAAAGTATTTGTTGCTCTACATGCGGTTTTCCTTGAGAAGGAATTCCTAAATGCAGTGGCAAGTGGGAGGAAAGTAGAACTCGATGAAGATCGTAGTGATACTGTTCCTGGCAATGAATCAATGACGGAACATGAACAGACCATCCGGGATGAGTCTGTACCACAAACTTCACATACACAAGGACCGCGTAGGTCGGAGAGAGTCAGAACAATACCTGAGAGGTATGGGTTCCTGATCTCACCTCATGTAGATATTAATCTTATTGAGGATAATGAGCCGGCTACGTATGAGGAAGCGATACAAAATATCGATTCCGCTTTATGGCAAGAAGCCATGAAGTCCGAGATGGATTCCATGTACGCCAACCAAGTTTGGACACTGGTTGATGCACCAGAAGGTGTGAAGCCTATTGGATGCAAATGGATCTTCAAGAAGAAGACCGACATGGATGGCAACGTACAAACGTACAAAGCTAGGCTTGTAGCGAAGGGGTATCGTCAACAATATGGTATTGATTATGACGAAACCTTCTCACCCGTTGCCATGATTAAATCCATTCGGATAATGCTTGCAATAGCTGCATATTTCGATTACGAGATATGGCAGATGGACGTTAAAACCGCTTTCCTTAACGGAAACCTTTTGGAGGATGTTTATATGCAACAGCCTGACGGTTTTATCGTACCTAGACTTGCAAACAAGGTTTGTAAGTTAAATCGATCCATTTATGGATTAAAGCAAGCATCACGGTCATGGAATCAGCGTTTTGATGAGATCATAAAGGAATATGATTTCGTGCAAAACGCAGATGACCCTTGTGTATACAAGAAGGTTAGTGGGAGAGCACTTACTTTTATTGTCCTTTATGTCGACGACGTATTGCTAATAGGCAATGACATTCCCATGCTGACGTCGGTGAAAGCTTGGCTTTCATTAAAATTCTCCATGAAAGATCTGGGAGAAGCAGCCTTTATTCTTGGAATAAAAATCTACAGGGATAGATCTAGAAAGCTGCTTGGACTCTCCCAGAGTACATACATTGATAAAGTGTTGAAGCGATTCAACATGGAACAATCCAAGAGGGGATTGGTTCCAATGATACGAGGTACCTCTCTGTCTAAAGACATGTGTCCTAAGACTCAGGAAGAGAGGGACAACATGAGTCGGATACCGTTCGCCTCGGCAGTCGGATCGATCATGTATGCTATGATATGTACACGACCTGATGTCTCATATGCTTTGAGCATGTGCAGTCGCTATCAGGCCGATCCAGGTGAAGGTCACTGGATAGCAGTTAAGAATATCCTTAAGTATCTTAAACGAACTAAGGATGCTTTCTTAATTTATGGAGGTGGAGAACTTGCGGTATCTGGGTATACCGATGCAAGTTTCCAAACCGACAAAGATGACTACAAGTCGCAATCCGGGTACATTTTTTGTTTGAATAACGGAGCAGTGAGCTGGAAATCTTCCAAGCAAGATACTGTTGCCGATTCAACAACAGAAGCGGAGTACATCGCTGCATCTGAAGCAGCAAAGGAGGCAGTTTGGATCCGAAAGTTCCTAATCGGATTAGGGGTAGTTCCGTTAGCAGCTGAGCCCGTTCCATTGTATTGTGACAATAACGGAGGAGCTATAGCACAGGCTAAGGAACCAAGGTCTCATCAAAGGTCCAAGCATGTTCTTCGACGTTACCATCTGATTCGGGAGATTATACATCGTGGCGATGTAAAGGTCGAGAAGGTCACATCAGATGACAACATTGCAGATCCGCTGACGAAGGCTGTTCTTCAGCAAGTTTTTGAACGACACATACATAGTTCGGGTATTAGATGCTTGAGTGACTGGCTATAGGCCAAGTGGGAGATTGTTAGACATTATGTCCCATAGCGTCACTGTTTGTAAATGATATGGTATTATTGTACAAAATTAACTATGTGATAATGAAATTGCCTTTTGCCGTTTTGTAATATTATTATTTACTTTGACTAAGAAATGGCGAAAGTCCATATGATTAATACTGGATTGAGATGATATGAGACAGTATCAATCTGTAAAAGTTTAATCATTAAATATCCCTAGTCGGAGTATTATCGAGATCGGACATCGATAATGCGGAATAGACTAGTATTGCGCTTGTGCACGTTGTGAGGGCACAACAGCATAGTTCTCATATATTTAAGTATTGGATACTTATGCAAGTGCAATAGGAGGTTGTGTTTTACCGATGGTACGGAAAACAGCTTCGCTCTGGATAGACCCCGCGGAATCCCATTGGTAGTATGTCTGCGTGTCTATGGGAGGCCGCATCAGGGTAGGTGTATATGGTCTTAACCTGAGACTTACATCGCTAGTACTTGCGACAATCGGTAAACTTTGGTTTTGGTGGTTGGGGACCCTAACCGGTTCTGTGTACACCTTTTCTGGGTTTATCGAGAATCGTAGTGTGCTGGATGTGATGTCAAGATGGAAGTATCGCTTCAGACATATGGAGGCGATGATCACGCAGGGCACAGAACTAGTACTCTATAAAAGGTTGCAACCGTCGGGACAATATGACTAGGTCAGGATTGTCTGATTTAAAGAGACTAGCTGCTTGATGTCCGATATATGTTTCGTACGGGGCAGACACATCTCCAGCCCCAGGCCTAGCATGTGATCATCCGATACTGGATCGATTTACGCAATACTACGGTATACTACGCCTGATACAGATCTTATATTCCTATTAGAATATTTCTGGAGAATTGGGTAGGCATGGCGCTTTGCTAGAAGCCAACCTTGTCTTGTGAATCGGTAAAGACGTAGTACGAGGTACGTACGTGTTCGGATTATCCGACGACCGTATTTACTGCCAAAATATCCGGAGATCTCTTGGGTCGCTTCCTGAAGATTCACCTATGATATTTGATTCGAACTTAATTAATCTTGGATTAATTGCGGAGAAACTTTATCTCGGATAAAGTGCCTTATTTAGAGAGAGAGAACGATTAATTTGGAATTAATCGATATAATTATTATATTCGATATAATAATCGAAATTCGATTTCGACGCGAAATTAAAATTAGATTTTAATTCGGGCATACGAGTTAATTTAGAATTAATTCGTAAGCGACGTAAATAATAATTTCGCTAGGAGCGATTATTTATTTAAATTCGATTTAATTAACGTCGCGACGCTAGCTCGGTATTTCGGAAATATCGAACCCGAACGCGTGAGTGGACGTGGGCCCACTTTCATTGGGAAACGTGTGGGGCCCACATGACACTTGTCATTGATATGGCATTGCATGTTAATAGTGTACAAAACACTCTAAGGCATTGCATGGTGATAGTGTGCATTTCACTCAAAGGCTTTGCATGGAGTTTGAGTGTTTGACACTCTAAGCCATTGCATGGATTATGTCATAGATTTATTATTAATTTAATAAATTATAACATAAATATAAATTGATTTTTGGTAATACAAAAATTAATTAATCAAAACTCTCTCTTCTCTCTCAAATTGCCGAAACTTCACCATTGAAGGGCAAAGGAAGATTTGATCTTCCATTCTCCATTTTGCTAGCACAAGCAAGGGATCAAAAGAGGTGATAGGGAAACCATCAAAGAGCTTGGAATACAAGAGCTTGGAGCTTGGAGTCTTCTTCCTCCTCTTGGCCGAAACCAACCAACCAACTTGGAGCTTGGAGATTCAAAGGTTTTGTTCATCTTCTTCATCACACAACTTTGTAAGTATGATTCCGCCATGCTTCAAGTCTTTTATATATATTCATTTTAGTATTTCATATGTTTAATCTTTGTTTGGGACCTATATAATAGAAACCAACACCGGGATGATGAAAAGCACCAAACCCGACTACATCAAGGGATGAAGCACATAAGGGAGCACGTGAAGCCTTTCGTAGTAGAGTCAAACCCCCGAAGCTGGAGCAGAACTACCCTATGACTTGCATTCATAAGGGATATTTCGAGATGGTAATCACGGGGAGGGAGTGCCCCCGTAGATGGCCGATCTGGCCAGCTGGGGAAATGCGGCTGCAGTGAGTGTGTCCCCACACGTTTTGTCTGACCAACGGATCTGTGAGAAGCATAGCACGAGGAAGGATTATACCCTCGTGGCATTTGCTTGCTCCAGTGATACTGAGCATAAGGAGGAGCATTCCCTTAATGCTTCGGACACTCTTTGATCCCTACCTATTTGGTCATTTGTATCCGTGAGATACATAGCACGAGGATGGATGATACCCTCGTGGCGTTTGCTTGCTCCAGTGTTACCGAACATAAGGAGGAATATACCCTTAATGTCTCAAACACTCTTTGATCCCTATTTCCTTGATCAATTGGATCCAAGAGAAGTATAACACGGGAAAGGATTATGCCCTCGTAGCGTATGCTTGCTCCAGTGTTGTAAGGAGGAGCCCTCGAACAGTACACAGGCTCCATGGAGACCTGAAGTATAGAGGATGTGCCCTTACCATTTTAAACGCTCTTTGATCCAAATCCTGGTTCGCCGGGACTCTGAATTGAAAGATTCAGGATTGTGTTTTGGAAACCTCGGACAGGACGCTGTCTTAAGGAATCTGTGCTGTTGTTTACACTTTAACATTTTGTTTTGGGATAAGTGCTAAATCGCCCCCGCCTTTTAATTTTATTTTCCAGAGTTTTGTTTTTGTTTTTCGCTGGTCTGGCAAGGGGACGCCCGTGCCAGATTCGGTAGGGCTTTAAAAGGTTGATTCATTTCCCTTCTGAATAAGTCCCAAGGATTAATCGGCTCGGGGCTGGATTCGTTCCGCCGAGGCCACTTATTTCTTTCCGGCTCGGGTCTGCTCTTGTACCGCCGAGACCGATGTCTCTTTCCGGCTCGGGTCTGCTCTTGTACCGCCGAGCCGATGTTTCTTTCCGGCTCGGGTCTCCTCTTGTACCGCCGAGACCGATGTTTCTTCACGGCTCGGGTCTGCTCTTGTACCGCCGAGACCGATGTTTCTTTCCGGCTCGGGTCTGCCCTCGTACCGCCGAAACCGATGTTTCATTCCGGCTCGGGTCTGCCCTCGTACCGCCAAGACCGATGTTTCTTTCCGGCTCGGATCTGCTCTTGTACCGCCGAGATCGATGTTTCTTTCAGCTCGGGATCAGGTTACGTCCCACCGAGTCGGCTTCTTTGGACTGGGGATGCAATATTCCCCCAGAGCCAAGTCTTTCTTTCAGCTCAGGGTCGAATTACGTCCCACCGAGTCGGCTTCTTTAGACTGGGGATGTAAAATTCCCCCAGAGCCAAGTCTTTCTTCAGCTCGGGGTCGGGATACGTCCCACCGAGAGACTTATCATCGGCATGGGATCAGAGCATCTTCCCCATCGTCGGCCCTCTATTGGTCTGGGGAGGTGACATTCCCCCAGAGCCAAATGTTCTTCTCAGCTCGGGGTCGGGTTACGTCCCACCGAGTCGATCGTCATCAGCATATGGGCAAATCATTTTTTCCACGGGTAGATATCGGGATCCTCATTGACTGAGCACATGAAGGTGGCATGAAGGACCAGATTTGCAGCCAAGGCATTTTTCTCTGCGGTTCCTGGAGTGACCACCGACGGATTCATCAGCACACCATCTTTTTTTATAGTTCCCGGCATCAACTCGCAAACTCGTTGTTACCGAGAACTAGGGGACATATGTTGATGGTGTTTTCAGGACCTATGTTATTTAAGGAGTACGGCAGGGGTAAAAAAGTAATTCCATTCCTGGTCAAGATCATTAATGCCGACCCGACCACTAAGTGTTATAAAGCCAACAGGTAGAGACCGAACACTTGATGATAGGTGACCGACCACTTTGGTTCGGATGACCGAGCATTATAAGATCGATAGCAGCATTCTCAGCTCAAAGGACCATCATGAACGACCTCATGAAGACCGAGCATATGGCGAGACGTGCTCCAGAAGATAAGGCATCCTATTTTTACGGACAAGATAATAAGTTATCCTACTTTCATGGGGTAAACTAGTAAGTCAGTGTCCTAGTAGGATAAAGGAAGTGAATGTAGTTTTTGACTAGGAATCCTTATGGGAAAGGAAAATTTTCTCAACTAGGAAATTCTTATAGGAGAAGGAATCTGATTTCTACACTATTATAAATATGAGGGTAGAGTGTGCGTAAGAGGGGGAAGATCAAGATCAGAATGAGTATCAATATCAGAATCAAGAACAGGATCACTACGATCAAGCTTGTAAACAGAAGAGATATCAGAGAAGCGTATCTCGGTAATAAAAGTATCATTCGTTTTGTGCCCGTGGACGTAGGTTGGATCTGATCCGCCGAACCACGTTAAATCTCTTTGTCGATTGGCGTATTTATCTGTCTTTTGCTAAATTTGCTTTTGGTTTCCCCTTAACCGAACAAATTCACTATTGAGGGAGAATTGTCTCGGGAGTAATATTCTCATATTGCCTTGAGACCAAAATTAGCCGTCAACACATTTATTTAAATTTAATTTTCTTTTAGTGCTAGTAACGTCTAGTTGGATGAATCACAATTCCTATCATTAATTTTTCTTTTAGTGTTGTTTCCGTTTAGCTTATGTGTTTATTTATTTTGAGCATATTTCTGTGCTTGGGAGAACAAAGAATCAGCTGAGATGCTTGTGCATCAGTTTATGCTTCTAAGTTTAATGGAAGCTCGTGTAAGTTTGCTGAGATGAGTTGTCTTGTCCTATAGTGGGCTAGTAGAGTAGTCAATGAAATTCGGACATCAGTTGTCAAAAGAGAGCTCTGATGCATGGTTTTCATAATGTAAACAACTGAAGCGATGCTTCTGTAGCCCATTTAGTGTTATTAAAGTCACAGGGCACAAAGGGTCCTGGGGGACCTAGGCAATGTTTTAAAAAATATTAATCGCTAGGCATACGGTGGGAGAGTGCCTAGGCCTTTTAGGCGGCGCCTAGACGGACGGGCTATGAGTGCTAGGCAATTCTATTTTTTCAATAATTTTTTTTTGATTTGTGCAGTGTTTAAAAAATGACTAGAGGAGCCGCGTCGAGGCATCCGCCTCTGGCGATTTTATGTTTTAACCCGCTTCGTCTGCATTAGGCGGCCGCCTCACGCCGCCACGTGCTGACGCAAGGTGAGGTTGCGAGAGGCGGTCGCCTCATACTGACGAAGATGTGACAAAAAAAATCAGGTCTTCATCACCAGAAATGAAGAAGATGACGAAGAAATGAAGAAGAAGATGAAGAAATGAAGAAGAAGATGAGAAATGAAGAAGAAGAAAAAAAAGAAGAAAAAAAATGATATTGTGAGGTTTTATGTGATGAATAAAAAATGATTATGTGATGAAGAAATGAAGATGAAGAAATGAAGAAGAAGAAATGAAGATGAAGAAATGAAGAAGAAGAAATGAAGAAGAAGAAGAAGAAGAAGAAGAAGAAGAAGAAGAAGAAGAAGAAGAAGAAATGAAGAATACGCGTTATCTGCTGCTTCCCACTTTTATTGTGAAGTGTGAATGGTGTACAGGCGTAAAGCTGCTTCCCACTTGTATTATAAAATAATGAAAGAATTATTACTATAATCATGTATGTATATATGCAAAAAAATTTATAAATTATTAATATCATTAATCAACATTAATTATGATCTTCAACAACAATTAATTATGGAGGGTATCAAAATATATAATTTATTATTAACAATAAAATTATTTATTATTTAAATAAAAAAATAAGTTACAAAAATTATTAAATATTTATAATAAATTTATTATTAATCAAGAATCTTCATTTCATCAAGTTAAAAAATTATTAATTTTTTTTTTATTGTTGGCATTGAGGCGTCTGCCTCGCGCCTCAAAGACCGACCGCCTCGAGGCAGGCGTTATCCGTATTTTTAAACATTGGATTTGTGTGAAAATTTGGGTTCAATTAGATTTAGGGTTAGAATTTGTCAAATTGAGTTCAATTAGGGTTAGTTTATTGCAGTTGATATTAGTGAGGGCTATGGTTTAACAAATTGAGGTCAATTAGTTTACGGCTCGACAAATTGAGCTCAATTAGGCTTAGGGTTAGGAAATTGAGGTGATTTGTGGCTCAAGTTCAATTAGGGTTAGTTTATGGCAGTTGATATTAATCAGGGCTATGGTTTAACAAGTTGAGGACAATTAGTTTAGGGCTTGACAAATTGAGTTCAATTAGGCTTAGGGTTATGAAATTGGAGTGATGTAGGAGTTTCAGGCTGCGTTGGAGCGTGTAGTCTACACGCGCATTGTCTCTTGTGGCTGTTCGACACGTGACAGTCATTCATGATAAGAAATTGTCGGTTGTTGTAGCTGCACCATCCACACGCCGATTGGAGTTTTATCATAGATCTTCGCTTTTTTGATAGCGCCTAAAATCACCGTTTTGCCAGAAATCGGTATGGCCAGGCACCGATGGCTCCTAGGCGGCCGCCTAGGCTGTTTTAGGACATTGGGCCTAGGTGCTATAGGCAAGGCACAAGGCGCACCCCCTGAAAAAGGTGAGGCGTAAATTGCTAAAAAGAATAATAAGTATCCAGTCAACTAAAACGAAGTAAAATCATTGAAAAGATATCAAAACACAACTTGATTTTGGGTTGATCAGTAAAGTCGGGTTGGTCAATTTGGATAGGGTTTTTCTCATTCATATTGCTGGCGCTTGGTGCTTCTCGGAGAGGCGCTGTGGCCTGTCCCCCTTTGTGAAGAGTGCCTTTGACAGCTATGAGCCCATGGCTGAGCAAGAACTCTTATGTTTGGTGGTGCATTTACTGATCGTTTAGTCTAGTTGAAGTCATCCTGTTTTGTTATTTTTTTGCCATTCTGTTAGACATTGCTGGTCGAACTGTCGATAAAATGTTAAGTTTGTTTCTTAAAGAAGAACTCTTATCCATGTTAGGATCATTGGTATTTATTTGTGTTGGGTAAACCAGAATTTGTAATTCATTGCATAGTTTACTGTTTGCTAGCAAGAATCATCCATATGCCAAGGGTTGTGTAACGACTAACGAGAGTCAAGATGCCTAGAGTTTTTATTTGAATCATAGTTTATTGTTGCAGTCCAAATTTGAACTTGTTCAGGACTTCTCCACTTCAAGAAATTGTAATTACAATTCAAGAATCCACTGCACTGCTAGCCAAGAACATCACCCTATTGCGCATTTAGCCATCTCATAACTTAAAACAGCAGTTACTATGCATACTTTGATTCAAGGTGGATAGACAAATTCTCCAAGTTTTATTGCATAAATACTTCTTGAGTTAATTATCGTTTTGGGATGGTGTTGCAGGCAAGCCAGAGATGCATTAAAGGTACTGAAGAAGCGCCTGGGCAGTAAAAATCCTAAAGTACAACTGCTGGCTCTATTTGTTAGTAACTTCCTCCACAATGCTTTTATGCTTGTTTAATATAAAATCATAAATTATGCGATGGGAAATATTATTACTCCTATGTTTTCATACTGTACAATTAGGAAATACAGGCCTCTAAATTCATTAAATCACAGTTTGTAGCAGTGCCAGAATTTTTGGTGTTCCAAAGCGTTTATCACGTCTATATAGTGATATTGATACATCACCGACATTCCTCGATTTTGAATTGGAAAGTTTGTATGTAATAAACGTTTGATCAATGAGAAATAAAAGGATTATAGAGTCTTTAGTAGGGAAATGAATTGTATTACTCAATAATACAAAGAGCAAGCAAAAAAAGTAAGAGACCAGAGCATTTCCCCTCCACCAGCTACAGTTGGGAGCTTCAATTTACAAACCATACTAAGAAACCAAAAGTAAAGAAAAAAAGACCCTCTCTCTCTCACAGCTATTTCTTTTATAACCTCCCTATGCCTTAGCCCCATACTCTCATCATTATCACTAACTAACTCCCCTCCACATCAGCCCCACAATCTTCTCTCTGCAGCAACAGATTCCCAGCATCCCAATCCCCAAGAGTCTTTCCATTCTTCCCCTTTCTTGTGTACACCTTGTGGATAGGAGCCAGGAGGCATGTCCCCCGATTGGGTCTTGACTACGTTGCTCTCCAATTGTGTCGCAGGCGCATTTGCACCCCTGTCAAGATTGAGCACACCATCAGAATTATGGTCCCTAACACATATAATTAGCAACTTTTGATTGATGTGATGTTTTATGCTGGAACTTTTTGATCCAGGCATTGGAGACTCAGCAAGAATTGTGGTGACAGTGTATTTCAGCAGATCGTTGAGCGTGACATTTACATGAAATGGTTAAATTAGTAAAAAGGAAGGTGCTTAACTTCTCACTGTCAGAGTTTTCATCTTTTGTTACATCCCATCACTAACTTATTCTATACCATATTTTCTTAATTCAAATTTGCAGCCAGATTTGAATGTGAGGGAAAATATACTTATTTTAATAGATACATGACAAGAAGCTTTTAGAGGACCAAGGGGAAGGTATCCCCAATACCATGCTGCATATAATGAACTGGGGGTAATTGTTTTACTTTTTCTTTATTTTTCTTGTTGCAGTTGATATATCTTTGCTTTACCATCATTGCTATATGGATTAGAGTTCACAAGAGATGTTTGTTATTTTCTGAATTGTAGTTTTGCATTTTTCCTACTTAGAGTTAGACCAATGATATAGGGGCATGGTTGTTGGTTTCAATCAAGTTGTAGTTTATGGATATAGTGGGAAATAGGAATGCCATACTCTTTACCTATAACATTATTAATGTTATATTGGTGCCTTATGAGCACACAAGACCTTACCAAATCATATGCTAAAAGCACCATCAAGAGAATTTTATTAAAATGCTATTATTTTTATCAAGTCAAGATAATTATATTTGTGTAATTAAATCTTAATATTCTTATATGGGTTCTAGAATTCAATTTCCGAGTACCATGACCAAAATGAATTCATGTTTCCATCATCTCTTCAAAATGGATGTTCCAAATTCCAATATCTTGTTGCCATTTCTCCTCCACTTCCTCTTAATGGGGTATTTTACGTACTGGGAAAGGACTCTTGGGTGCGCTTAAAGCATTTGTTCATATAATCTCAATAAAAAATGAGCCATTTTCATTGTTACGGTTATGAACCAAACTTTTAACAATAGAAAGCCGAATGTAGGGTGTGCATCGGTCGGTTCGGTCGGTTAATCCTTGATTTCTTAACCGTAACCAAAATTTTCGGTTAAATAAAAGTGTGACCGATTTAACCAATTTATGACACGTAACCATTAACCAATTAACCATTATATTTCGGTCGGTTATGGTTAATTCGGTTATTAACCAATCCAATAAATTAAAATTTAATATTTTTTTTTATAATTTTTAATTAGTAAAATTATATATGATGTAGGTCGGTTCTACCGATTTTTTCAGAACGTTTCAACCAGTCGAACCACTAACGCATTAAATTTTTTGGATCACTAATTCGATCACATATCCGATTCTAAAAATATCAATTCTAACTAACATTTGATTAAATATATCTATATTTAATTACATGCGAGAGAAATATTTTTTAAACCCTCGATGATTGTCACGGCCTCAGATTTCCTTCCAAACCTGCCATGTTAGAAATTTTAAGGGTCACGAATCCACCACGATGCAAAATCTACACATTTGAAATTTTATGTATTTTTACCTTTAAATTCTTGAGAGAAATTAAAAACAGTCAAAACCAAGCTGTTAATGGAGCTTGTCGTTTGAAGTTTATCAATTTTTTTTTCGGGTAGTATTATCAAATCAATATAACTACAACCAATTGAGAGTTTACATGCGGACTATCTTAACTCTAAAAAATTAAAGGATTCGCATGCGCTAATATATATATATATATATATATATGGTTTAATTTCGGTTAATCGGTCGGTTTGGTTATACGAATCTCATAACCGTAACCGAACCGAATAATCGAAAAAGTTAAAAATTTTAACCGCAATAAACGATTTAACCGAATTAACCGAACCGTAAAAAAAAATGGGTCAAAACGGTTCGGTTAATCGGTTAAAACCTATTAATGCACACCCCTAGCTGAATGTAGAAATATTGTTGTAGAAATATATGTCTTATCACTTTTCTAAAATGCGCCCCTAGACGGCGCTTTTATCTGGCGAAATTTCATAGCTAACTTGTTGTGTGAGGAATGGACAAACCGTGCGCAGCGGAAACCCGCCCGAGATCAAATCCAGAGCGAATAAAATTTTATTCATTTTATTATCGGCAGTCCTTTTAAAAACAGTGGGCAAAAAATTTTTGGGATCAACTTAAAATTTTCCTAATGCACAAAAAATTTTTTCATGCATTAAAATAATTACCATAAGTCAATTAAACTTTTTCAACATACTTTAATACATTTATCAACTCTTGACAAATTATTCTAAGCATCTAAAATTATTTTCAACACTTAAAAATAATCCAAACATACTAAAATTAATTTTTTCAACACTTGAAAAATTAATTCAAGCATACAAAATAATTTTCCAACTCTTAAAAAATTAATCCAAGCATTCAAAAATTAACATATCAATTATATACTAATTTTCCAGCACTTAAATGCTTCTAATTCCTCACTTACATGCTTCCTATTAATCCAACAAATCCACAACAATTTTTCTCAACAATAAACATCAAGAAATTGAACAATAAATTTACAAATTAAATATTACCAACAATTGCTTTCAATCCTTGCCAATTTGTGAAGGGTTTCATCCAACTCCTTTGAATCTTTGAGCTCTTTATTTCTCCACCAAATCAAGTTCTCAAGACCAAATATTGGTGATAAAAAGGTGGTTTGATCACTCAAGAGTGGCAACAAGATTTTCCCCAATTTAACTCTTAAAACCCTAGGGAAAAATCTAAGTTTCAAGAATACAAAACAACCCCTAACTCTTAAAGATTCATAGTATGGACTTGAAACAAGGTTTGGGTAATTCTGGTGAGATTTTTGGCTTAATTTTGATGAACAAAAGGGAAGAAACCCAACCCCTTAAAGCTTCTCAAGCTCTCGGCAGTAGCTTCATTTTTGGGAGAGAGTTGTTTTCATTTTGTTTTCAAAATGACAGTGGCTTATGAAAAAGTCAAAAGGTGAAGTAATTTGCTTTTATTTTGTTTTTATTAATCAAAATAATGAAAAACAAAACTAAAACAATTAATTAACCATGGTGTATAATATAACTATGGTATAAGAACATCTTTTTCCTACACCACTTGTTTCAAAAAAAACTTAACCAAGGTTAAATTAAATCTCACCAACTTAGGTAGCTAAAAATTGCAATTAAAAGATTTTAGTTACTTTAACAAAAAACATTCAATTACATTAACTAAAGTTACTTTAATTAATTAAAACCTTTATTTGTATAAACCAAGTAATTAATTTTGTACATTAATCTAACAATTAAATTAATTCACAAAATAATTACTAATTTAATGTAAATCAAATTTACATTTATTATACAATAAAATTATATCAACTCTTGATATAAAATTAATTAATTCAATTCATCTCATGAATTATCGGATTAAACAATTTAATCCTAAATACCCAAAAATACTTTGTCAACATTTGACGAGAGGTCGCCCTAGTGCTCAACGAGTAAACTTAATATAGTGGAACTCTCTAGGCTCACGTTCGGTTGTTACGTATATATATATATACATATATATCTCATATATTTGTATACATATTTCATGAAGGCCTGTCCACCTACAAATCATGACAAAACAACACGACACGTCGAACCATACAAGTCGAGGTTAAAACGCTAATGTATAATCCCTTCGTCATTATCGTCTCCAATTGAGTAAGGTTATAGATTTACTGTCAAAACCTTAACTACTCAATATATGAAACTTTTCATAGTTATATTCCATTAATAAATAATATAGCAAAACTCTTTTTGAATATTATTTATAATGTTAAAGAAACAATTTCTTCAACGAACTTTTGGCCAAAAGATTTTCAGAATATATTCTGAAAATTTCTGGAAACAAAATCCAACCATATGGACTGACGAATCCTCATCTTAACACACACCGATCTTTGTGAGCATCGGTCTATACCTAACAGTCATCCAGAGGCCAGACCTTGAAAGGTCTCTGACATGCATGGTATGAGGTACAAAGGATCACTCACAAGACCACTGTGGTGTCTCAAGTCAAAGGACCACAATAACTACTCAACTCGAAAAGATAACTATTGACAGTTTTATGAATATCTATTAGTCATCTTTTATAAGTTAATTCAATATTCATTCAACTAATGAATATCTGCATTTCTATACGAACTTCAGTTAAGTTCACAGTCTGTTGAGACAAACCATATGTCCATTACATATATAGACAATGCACTAGTCTTACCAATAAATGACCGACCCATGTCAATATATTTAGACCATGAATAATTTATATTCGAGAGAATGCGTGATATTCCTCAACACCATTTGCAACTCTTGCAACTATATCACCATATGTAGTAACTCTCGGGTCTTTACTAAATTTATATAAGATTCCGAGTGTAACTCGAAATCTCTAACTCTTAGAGTAATCTAACAATTAGATTTACATTATATAAATAAAAGTAAGAGTTTTACCATATTAATAAATAAATAACCATGATAAAATAGATATTATATTGCATAAATATAAAATATTCATACAAAAAGTGAATGGTGCTCGATCACCATTTCCAACACTCCCACTTGATCTAGTGCCATTCACGATGGTATCTAATACCCATGGACTCCACGTGTTTCTCAAACACCTTGGGAGTTAAGGCTTTAGTTAATGGATCCACTACATTTTCTTCATTTCGTACTTTACAAACTACAATATCACCTCTAGCCAAAATTTCTCTAATTATGTGATACTTTCATTCCACATTCTTAGATTTCTGATGAGCGCGAGGTTCTTTAGCTTGAGCAATCGCACCATTGTTGTGACAGAATAACGGAATATGATCTAATATAGATGGGATTACTCCAAGCTCCACAACAAACATTTTGATCCAGACAGCTTCTTTTGCAGCATCTGAAGCAGCAATGTATTCTGCCTCGGTGGTGGAATCAGCAGTCGAACCCTGTTTGGTGCTTTTCCAACTAATGGCACCGCCATTGAGAGAAAACACAAACCCAGATGTAGACTTTCTATCATCTGGATCAGATTGAAAATCTGAGTCCGTGTAACCTCTCAATTGTAAGTCATTTTCTCCATAAATGAGAAACTTATCCTTTGTACCCTTAAGGTATTTCAGGATATGTTTCACAGCCATCCAATGGTCCTGACCCGGATCTGACTGATAACGGCTTGTAACACTTATAGCCATGCTGATATCAGGTCTAGTACATAACATGACATACATTATGCTACCTGCAACGGAAGCATAAGGCTGGCTAAGCATTTTAGCCCTTTCATCATCTGTCTTAGGACATATTTTCTTAGACAGATGAATACCATGTTTGAAAGGCACATTGACTGTCTTACAGTCAACAAAGTTGTACCTTTCTAAGATCAAATCAATGTACTTGGATTGAGAGAGTCCTATCAACCTCCTCGCTCTATCTCAATAAAGCTTTATACCTAGTATATAAGAGGCCTCTCCCAAATCCTTCATGGTGAAATTCTTACTGAGATAGGCTTTGACAGATTGTAACATATCTATATCATTTCCGATAATAAGTATATCATCAACATAAAGCACTAAGAAGACTATCATGCTCCCACTAACCTTTTTATAGACACTGATTCCTCTCCATTCTTAATGAAACCAGACGATCTGATCACATCGTCAAAACGAAGCTTCCAACTACAGGAAGCTTGTTTAAGTCCATAAATAGACCTTTTAAACTTACATACCAGATTAGGATCTTTGGCGAATGCGAATCCCTCGGGTTGTTCCATATGGATATCTTCCTCAAGTTTTCCATTCAGAAAAGCTGTTTTCACATCCATCTGCCAAATTTCATAATCATAGTGTGTGGCAATAGCTAATAAAATCCTGATTGACTTAAGCATGGCTACAAGAGAAAAGGTTTCCTCATAATCAATACCTGATTTCTGAGTATATCCTTTTGCTACTAGTCGGGCCTTAAAGGTTTCAACCTATCCATCGGGCCCCCGCTTCCTCTTGTAAACCCATTTACAACCGATAGGAACAATTCTGTCGGGAAGCGGAACCAAGTCCCAGACTAGATTATCATGCATTGAGGCAATCTCGGATTTCATAGCTTCCAACCATTTTTCCGAATTGATGTCTAACATCGCCTCTCTGTAGGTTAAAGGATCTTTTTCTTCGACTAAGAAAACATCGAGGGCATCGTCAGATGTCGTCCTGTACCTGACAGGGGGTCTCGATATCCTTTGTGACCTATGAGGTGGTTGTGTCAAAGGTATCTCATCTTCTTGAACTTCTGGTTCTATCGTCGATTCAATGTTACTTTGATTGACTTCATCTAAATCAATCATTCTATGATCTGCACTTTCTAACACAAATTGTGTTTCTAAGAAAGTTGCATTTCGAGCAATGAACACATTTCGGTTCTCGGGATCATAGAACGTATATCTGATGAGCGAAAAATATATCAATATTTACCGCCCCTTTAACTTAATATTTTGTTTAGTTTCTCAGGTTTGATGAACGTTTTGATGTGTTTTAATTTATTTTACAGATAAAATAATATCGGGTCTCAATGAAATCATTTAGGACGAAATATGGGTCAAATAAGGGCAATTATTGGACTTGATATTTTAATTTTGGAGATTGGAAATTTGAAAGGGCGTTTTTGACAAAGTGCAGTTTTGGAAATTCCAGTTTTGCACATCTGTCGTATTTTGGGTATAACTCTTTACTCCGATATCGGATTGAGCTGATTCAAGTGCCAGATTAAAGAAGACTCAAAGATCTACAACTTTGAAAGACAAAATATTTTCGAATTCTGAATATTGTATGACCGAAATTGATGAACCATTCAGAAGTGTGTCGTGTGTAATTATTAAAGTCATTTTCAAAGCAAAAAAATAAATTAATAAATAAATTATCAAATTATCAAATCATCACCAAACATGATAAGCAATTAGTGGAGCAATTAATAATGGATTTGGTGGAGTAATTAGTGGAGAAATTAATAATGGATTTGGTGGAGAATTTGGTTGATGATTTGATGGAGGCAAAATTTTGCCTATAAATACCAAGCCATTTCATTTGTAAAATTCATACTTTCTTCTAAGGAATTCCTTAAGAATACTAAGAAGATTGTATCTTGTTTGTTTATTTATAGCTTTCAGTAATTAATTTCCACTTTCGCACTTTCTTTTCTTTACTTTTCAGTTTTTACTTTCCGCAATTTACTTTTACGCACATTACTTTTCTTTCTTTAATTTTCAGTTTTTTTACTTTTCAGTAATGAGGAGGTAACTCCCATTTGCTGGGGTAAAAGGTAAAACTTTTATTACTAATATTTAGATTAATCTCCCTTAATTATAATATATAAACTAATTAAAACCTGACTTAACGAGGATACACCGCCATATTGGCCGGTTGGTAATTATTTAAATTGGTTTTAACCTGACTAAACTAGATACCGCCTGATTGGTCGGTTGGTAATTAGTTATTATTTGACTTAATCTGGATACCGCCTATATGGCTGGTTGGTAATTATCATGGAAAGTTAATATATTATATTAAGGGAGATATCTAAAATAGAAGTAATAAAAGTGGACCATTTTACCTCAGCATTTTCTTTTATTGTACTTTTACTTTATTTACTTTTCAGCAAATTACTTTCAGCATTTACTTTTCAGCAATTTACTTTCAGCAATTTACTTTCAGCATTTACTTTTCAGCAATTTACTTTTCAGCATTTAATTTTCACAGTATTTAATTTCAGCATTTACTTTCCGTCATTTACTTTTCAGCAATTTACTTTTCAGCATTTTACTTTATGTCTTTTATTTTATTTAAGTTTTTACTAGCCCTAGTTATGTGTCGTAACTAAGTTAGTTATCTGGGGTTGTGATGAATTCTAATATCACCGTTTTATAAGGGGTTATTTTATAGTTTGGGTAATTTAAAGGTTTACTTATTAAGTCTTAAGCTTAATGCTTATTGTTGTCTGATCACCAATAAGATTGATGTGGTAAATCTAAAATGAACTAGACATGGGATTTAGGTTTCAGCCTTAGACTTAATAGCTCACGATCTTCCTTGAGGATAGATAACCCTTTAATAGATTTCCTTACAGGATAGACATATACCTGTCGGGCGGGGGTAGCCATAATGGAACTTAAACTTAATGAATCCAGATAATTTGGTTGACATAGACATATGGTTCAATTGGGTTAAACTGGGTATTTGCGTCTGACCATCGACATAGGCTTTTGCATAACTTCGTGTTCCAGGTTAGTAAACTGATTTATTACACAAACATAAAATAATCACTTCATCTTTTAAAGATATAGAAGGATTCACAACCCTAGATCTTTGAGTCTTTTGTTATTTTCCTTAGTATTTCTTTGTTTATTTTATTTATTTTAATTAAAGAAAACCACATTCAACCAATCAAACAATCATTCTCTTCTCCATTTAATTAGATATTTGTAATAAATATATTCAACAATTAATAACAACAGTAGGAATTAAGTCCTCGTGGGATCGATATTTTTATACTACTTGAACGATACGTGCGCTTGCGTTATACGTGTGTGTTTACGCCGGTCAAGGTTTTGGCGCCGTTGCCGGGGACTTATTTTTCTTGAGTTATTAATTTTGAAGCTATCTAATTTACTTGTATCTAATTTCTTTATTTTTATCTGTAATGTTTATTTATTTCTTTTGTTTGCAGGTAATTGAAAAATGGAACATTATTGGGAGATTGAGAGATCACGAGCTTTACTAGAAGATACACCCCAAATCTGGGAGCAACAGTCCGGGTTTCTGAGGCCTGTTGTCCAGCCCAACAATTATCACTGGATGCCAGAACCAAGCAGTACCACATTTGCTCAACAGAACGAAATGGGGAGATGTGACATATGTAATGGTAACCACCCGAGTGATCATTGTGAGTACAACTACAATCCAGGGTGGCAGAGCTATCAAAATCCTTCATGGTATGACGAGCCATCACATTTCACAGAACCACATTTTCCATCTTATCCATCACCCACCTACAATGATCTTCACCAACAATCAGAACAATCAGAAGAAGATCAGATGATTGACATGCTCAAAGATGTGTTCAAGAAACGAGATGAAAAGTTGGATACAATGCTTGAAACATTCCAGAATCAACTCGAAAGTATTCAGAGTCAAACAAAATCCATACAGAGAATGACAGATCAGATCAGACAATTAACAAAAAACCAGAACTTTATACATCAAGAAGCATTTTCAGATGACCAAGCATTTCACGATGACACTTTAGAAAAGGAGGAGGCTGAGCAATATCAGGAATCTGAGGTATCAGTTCAGGAACCCGAACCGGCAAAGTCTCGATTTGACTTTTATTATTCAGATTCTGACGAGGATGAAGTTGAGTTGTTTGTACCAACTGCATCAACAAATGCGGATGGAGTTCTGTATCTTCAAAATGAAGATCTTGGAGATTCCATTGCATAAATGTTTGAAGAAGATATATCTGAACCAATCATTTCACCCAGATCAGAGGATGAAGACCTAATGTCAGACACATCTTTTTATCCTCAGGTGGAGCAAGAAGAAGAGCAAATGAAAAAGCAAATGTCAGACCTTATTAAAGATCCAGAGCATTCAGGCGAAACATCGCTGTTTTGGGGAGTACAAATCAAAGATATCACCCAAAAGCTTGACCAAATGGAACTCCCATTCCAAGTCAAGCACCATACGTGACCTCCTGATTTTCTTTATTTCTTTGCAGGAACCACTGGAGCAACAAAGGTTAAAAAGGTGGCACAAGCACTGAATGAGATAAAAGTCTTTTTTCCCCTTTACCGTTGGAAGAGACCATTCAAAAGCAACGCTCACAGGATTGTCTTTAATCGGACATCCAAAACGACGCTGAAACCTCCTTAACAGATAGATTTCGGTCACGTCTGGCTGAAGACGAAAAATTTAGTGCTAGCAGGGAGGCAACCCATGCAATTTGTTGTAATTTCTGTTTTTATATTTTGTGTATACATGTTGTAGAGTTTTTAATTTTGTGTGTTATTTTTGTAGGGAAAAGCTCAACCAAAGCATAAGACAAAAGGAATGGTGTTTGGCAAAGATAAGAGATAATTCATTAGATATGGCTGAGTAAGGAATGGATTCTTGAGACGCATCCTAATGAATTTATACTAAGCGAGTGGCGTATTGCGTACACAATTCCGTTGCCTTAATAATTGTTTTGATTTGCTTTTCTTTTCTTTTGTTATTTTCTTTTATTTTCATAGACAAGATCTAGACTTTTTGACCTTTCACGATTCATTTTTTTGTTTAACTAAGAAGCTTCCTTTGGAAAAAAATTAGTGCTATTATTACTCACTCGTTTCAGGTACTATAAATTCAGCTCGTCATTGCACTTTGGAAGGCAACCAGATTTAAGAAAGAAATATATAAAAATGGAAGCCACTTCAAGAAGACGAGTTGAAAACATCTGTGTGTTTTGCATTTAGCGTAGAACTGTTCCGGATCTAATTGACCAATTCTTAGCCTATGAACCACAAGTTGACCCTATCCTTTCAAAGATAAATTGGTCCGAGGACGATCGTGGTAAGAGGCGTCGGATTAATCTGGATCTTAACCTTTAACTTTTCGTGTAAGACTTTCAGCTAACCAGGTTTATCTTCTAAACTCTTCTTCTACTGTATAAGACATTGAGGACAATGTCTCATTTAGGTTTGGGGGAGAGAATTAGTTGATCAGTACCTTGTTTTTAGTTTTGTGTTATTTTTATTATATTTTTAGTCCAAAATTTTTTCAAAAAATACAAAAAAATTGAAAAATTTTAAAAATTACAAAAATACTTTGTGTTTTTGTGTTTTAATTTTGACTAAAAAGGTGAAATTGGTAAAAGATAGCTGAGTAAGGAGTTTTCACTCCTAAGACGTATTTCAAACCTATTTCGAAACAAGTTAATTTTTGTTTATTTCATTTTAAATTATTTAATTTGTAAATTCTCCATAAAACAGACTAAAATGGATCTTCATATGCTCAGTTGACATGTATTATCAACATACATGGAAATATACAGACATGAGCTATAATTAAAAAGTTTGTAATATTCAGTGCTCTAGTTTAAATGGAGGAAGCATCTCAGAAAGTGATGGAGTAAAAAAAAAAACATCCGAGATCCGAGTTATTAAGTCTGTAAGGGTGTCTTAACACCAAGTGCCCTAAAGCCAACTGGTTTGGGAGTCACTGGCCCAAAGCTCGCTACATGGATCGAGGATGTTCCAAAATATATATATCTAAAGTCTGAGTAATTAAGTCCGTAGGGGTGTCTTAACACCTGGTGCCCTAAAGCTAACTGGTTTGGGAGCCACCGACCTAAAGCTC